>QRFJ01000831.1:868204-941280 GCA_006176705.1 Cocos nucifera
TACGCCCCCCTCAACGCCCCGAAGGCTCAAGTGCTGCTGGAGATCAAGGGACGACTTCCGGAGCCGGAGAGGATGCGTTCCCATCCCAGAAAACGCAACCCCAACAAGTTCTGCCTTTACCACCGTGACCACGGTCACGATACCGAGGAGTGCATCCAGCTCCAGGACGAAATCGAGGAGCTGGTCCGGCGGGGCAGGCTTGGCCGATTCCTGCGAAGACGATCTAAAGAGCAGGAAGATCGGCCGAGAATGTTGCCGCCGATTGGGGAAGATCGGCAGGAGGACCGGCCGTCTCTTGGCGTCATTAACACCATCTCGGGAGGACCGCAGCAGGGAAAGACCGACGAATCCGAGGGATCGGCAAAGAGGCAGAGGACCTCGGAGCCCGTGACCTTCACCGAGGCAGACGCCCAGGGGATCAGATTTCCGCATAACGACGCGGTTGTAATCTCTTTAAACGTCGCTGATTATGATGTACGCCGCGTTTTGGTGGATAATGGAAGTTCGGCGGACATATTGTTTTACGATGCCTTCTTAAAAATGTCCCTACCTGACACCCGCTTAGGACCTGTAAATTCCCCCCTGGTGGGATTTGCCGGACACGCCGTTCCGGTCGAAGGCATGGTGACTTTGGCGGTGACGGCGGGCCAATCCCCAAAATCGGCCAAGGCGCGGATCGACTTTTTTGTCGTGAGGACCCCGTCCGCCTATAATGCAATCCTTGGGCGACCAGGCCTTAACGCGCTACGGGCGGTAGTGTCAACCTACTACTTAAAGATGAAATTCCCGACGAGCCATGGAGTCGGCGAAGTCAGAGGAGACCAAGCCCTGGCAAAGTACTGCTACTCAATCGCCCTGCGCGAGGGAGACCGGCCCGACCCTTGCCTTGTTGACGGACTGGACGTCCGCGACGACCTCACTGAAGAACGGGGCGAACCTGCGGAAGACCTCGTCCCTGTGTCCTTACGCGATGGAGACCCGGGGCATGAGGTGCGGATCGGCTCCAACCTTAGCGGCCGAGGTCAAGGGACAGCTCGTCGCTTTCCTCAGAAGGAATGCAGACGTCTTCGCCTGGGCCCCAGCGGATGTACCAGGGATCGACGCCGATGTCATAGAACATCGGCTGGCCATCGACCCAAGGCACCGACCCGTCAGAGAAAAATTACGCCGCCAAGCCCCAGAAAGACAGAAGGCGGTAGCCGAAGAAGTGGATAAGCTCCTTGAAGCTGGACTCATCCGGGAGGTCAACTATCCGACCTGGGTCTCGAACGTGGTCCTCGTCAAAAAAGCAAACAACAAATGGAGGATGTGCGTCGACTTCAAGAAGCTGAACAAAGCCTGCCCAAAGGACAGCTACCCCCTGCCGAGGATCGATCAGCTGGTGGACGCAACCTCGGGCCACGAGCTCCTCACTTTTATGGACGCATTTTCTGGTTATAACCAGATACGCATGGCGCCCGAGGATGAAGAAAAGACCACCTTTATTACTGACCGAGGTCTCTATTGTTACAGGGTCATGCCTTTCGGACTCAAGAATGCAGGAGCCACCTACCAGCGCTTGGTCAACAAGGTCTTCAAGGGGCAGATCGGCCGCAACATGGAGGTGTACGTGGACGACATGCTGGTCAAAAGCCGAGCCTCGACAGACCACCTCGCCGACCTTGAAGAAACTTTCGGTGCGCTTAGGAGGCACAAGATGAAGTTGAACCCGACCAAATGCGCCTTCGGCGTGACCTCCGGAAAATTTTTAGGATTCATGGTGTCGAGACGCGGAATCGAGGCAAATCCCGAGAAAATCCGAGCCATCCAGGAGATGACTGCCCCGAAAACAATTAAGGAAGTTCAGCGCCTGGCTGGGAAGGTGGCGTCCCTTGAACCGCTTTGTCTCGAAGGTCGGCCGAGCGGTGCCTGCCTTTCTTCCAGGTCCTCAGGCGACCGAAAGATTTTTGCTGGACAGCGGAGTGCAAACAGGCATTCGAAGAGCTTAAAAACTACCTCGGCGCGCCTCCACTTGCTGGCAAAGCCCGAACCTGGAGAAGGGCTGCTCCTATACCTAGCTGTCTCTCCAATGGCCCTGGCGGCTGTCCTGGTCAGGGAAGATGCGAAGGCGCAACAACCAGTCTACTACGTGAGCCGAGCCTTGAGGGACGCGGAGAACCAGGTACTCCAAGTTAGAAAAACTAATTTACTGTCTTCTGATCGCAGCCAGGAAGCTCCGACCTTACTTTCAGGAGCATACCATCACGGTCCTCACGGACCAACCAATTAAGAGCCGTCCTCCACCGCGCAGACGCTTCAGGAAGAATCGCCAAATGGGCGATCGAGCTCACGGAGTTCGACATCAATTACCGGCCCAGGCCATCGATCAAGGCTCAGATACTGGCGGACTTCGTGCTGGAATGCACCGCACCAGTTGAAGCCGAGCTTGAATCAAGCGAGACTATCATCGGAGGGAGACCAGGCCCCAACGAAGCCGAGCTGTGGCGGTCGAGCTTCCCTGAAGAAAGGGCCGACCTTCTTGAAGGCGCCTGGGTTCTGCATGTGGATGGCTCATCCAACTCTAGCGGGGCCGGCGCAGGGCTGGTCCTGGTTAGCCCCGAGGGGATCGTCACCGAGTACGCATTGCGCTTCGAGTTTCCCACAACCAACAATGGGGCCGAGTATGAAGCGCTGATAGCCGGGCTGCAGATAGCCAGGGAATTGAAGGTGGGTCGGCTTCAAGTCTATAGCGATTCCCAGTTGGTGGTCGGTCAGGTCGGCGGCAGCTACGAGGCGCGGGAGGAAAGCATGGTGATGTACCTCGGGAAGGTGAAGAACTTAATACCAGCCTTCGACAGCTTCGACATTCGGCACATCCCAAGGACCGGGAATACAAGGGCCGACCTCCTCTCCAAGTTGGCCACCTCTGCCCCGGCCGAACTACCAAAAGAGGTGTTTCTGGAAACTCTGAAGTGCCCGACCACCGAGGAACCTCAGGCCGTCCTGCGGACGGACTTCGAGCCCAGCTGGATCGATCCGCTGATCGCCTACCTCGAAGAAGGGGTCCTCCCCCACGACCGGAGAGAAGCTCGGAAGCTCAGGAGTCAAGCCTCCCGCTACGTCTTGTACGAGGGCAGGTTATATAAAAGGTCGTACTCCCTCCCGTTGCTGAGGTGCCTCCGACCCTCTGAGGCCTGCATCGCGCTACAGGATGTCCACGAAGGACTCTGCGGAAGTCACGCGGGAGCCAGATCCCTATCGCAAAGACTACTTCGGCAAGGGTACTACTGGCCAACCCTACTTCGTGATTCCACGGAATACGTGAAGAGGTGTGACCGCTGCCAGAAGAACGCCAGCGTGCAAAGGCAGCCGGCATCCGAACTCACTCCGCTCACTGCACCCTGGCCCTTCGCGCAGTGGGGGATGGACATCCTCGGCCCCTTCCCAACAGCGTCCGGACAACGGAAGTTCCTCCTGGTCGCGATCGACTACTTTACCAAGTGGGTCGAGGCGGAACCACTAGCGAAGATCACCGAGGCCAAGGTGCAGGACTTCGTCTGGAAGACGCTGATCTGCCGGTTCGGTCTGCCCCGAGCTCCTCATAACCGATAATGGGCGACAGTTCGCTGGAGCCCGGTTTGCCGAGTTCTGCGAAGGACTAAACGTCTCCCACCACTTCACATCGGTGGCTCATCCGCAAGCCAATGGGGAAGCCGAAGTGACCAATCGGACCCTGCTGCAAGGCCTCAAGACGAGGCTCGACAGGGCAAAAGGGGCCTGGGTAGACGAACTCTACCACGTCCTCTGGGCATACCGAACAACGCAGAGGGTACCGACCGGCGAGACACCCTTCGCCTTGGCCTTCGGCACCGAGGCAGTCATCCCGATCGAGCTCAAACTCCCGTCTGCTCGAATCGTGGGCTTCAACGAGCAACTCAACTCCCAGGACCTCAGAACCAACCTCGACCTTCTGGAAGAAAAGAGGGAGGCAGCCCGCATCCGAATGGCCGCCTACCAACGGAAGGTGGCTCGGTATTACAATTCCAGAGTCAAAAGCAAGGCGTTCAGAGTTGGGGACTTAGTGCTCCGACGAGCAGCCGTCTCCCAGCCCCAGAGTCAAGGGAAGCTCGTCCCAAATTGGGAAGGTCCGTACGAAGTGGTAGAGGTCATCCGACCTGGTACCTATCGCCTAAAGGAGCTCGGAGGACTAGCGCTTCCCCGACCTTGGAACTCAGAAAACCTGAGAATGTACTACCAGTAGTTTCCCTCAATAAAACCTTGTTGCTCGACACTATCGTTTCAGGGTCACTGGGAAAAAAGCGAGCGGAAATGCCCCCACAGCCGGCTAGGAACAGGAGGAGAACCTCGTCCTAGCACGAGCAAAGTCAAAGGCCCCGTTCGCAAAGGACGGGATGGGGGGAGAAGCGAGGACGACGGTCCTCATGTGCCCCCACAGCCGGCTAGGAACAGGAGGAGAACCTCGTCCTAGCGTGAGCAAAGTCGAAGGCCCCGTCCACAAAGGACGGGATGGGGGGAGAAGCGAGGACGACGGTCCTCATGTGCCCCCACAGCCGGCTAGGAACAGGAGGAGAACCTCGTCCTAGCGTGAGCAAAGTCGAAGGCCCCGTCCACAAAGGACGGGATGGGGGGAGAAGCGAGGACGACGGTCCTCATGTGCCCCCACAGCCGGCTAGGAACAGGAGGAGAACCTCGTCCTAGCGTGAGCAAAGTCAAAGGCCCCGTCCACCAAGGACGGGATGGGGGGAGAGACGAGGACGACGGTCCCCATGTGCCCCCACAGCCCGTTGGGAACAAGAGGAGAACCTCGTCCTGACGCGAGCAAGGTCCAAGGCCGAGCCCCAGAGTCTACGGCAAGCTTCACTGCAGAAGACGAGGTCTCCTTCAGACCTCGGCTTCAACTTCGGTATCAGCATCAGCGGGAGACGGGATCTCCCCCAAGCGATCATAACCTTGACTGCAAAAGAGGAGGTCTCCCCCGAATCGACTTCGGTTGATGAAGGCAATGTCAACTCCGACCCTGACCACGGGGGGCGACATTGACTCCGGCCTCAACGTCGGCTTCACTAATTTTGGCTGGAAACGAGTCCCACTTCAACTCCAAACATCGACTGGGGATGAGACCTCCCCCAAGCCTCAGCTTCAACTTCAGCGTCAATATTGGCTGGAGATGAGACCTCCCCCGAGCTTCAGCTGCAACAAATGCGGAGCCTGGAAGAAGACTTCGGCAGTCGCCTGTTTTGGTACTCCCTTCCTTCAATTTTTGAACTCGGGAGTGGGGGGGCTACTGTTGGGGATAAATCCCGCTCCTGCCGAAGCCCGGCCCAACGCTCAGCCCAATGTAACCAGTAGCCGCTGAAGAGCTTCAGCGCCAGGCGCCAGGCCGAACCCCTAACACGGCCGAACTGCCTAGAGGCCGAACTCCCCTGCACCAAGGTCCGGGCCGAACTGCCTAGAGGCCGAATCAGCGAGCCCTGGCCGAACTCCTTCGGATCCCACGGCCGAACTCCTTCGGACCGACCCCAGGCGAGCCCATGCAGCCGAACTCCTTCGGACTTCCCACGGCCGAACTCCTTCGGACCGACCCCAGGCGAGCCCGTGCAGCCGAACTCCTTCGGACTTCCCACGGCCGAACTCCTTCGGACCGACCCCAGGCGAGCCCGTGCAGCCGAACTCCTTCGGACTTCCCACGGCCGAACTCCTTCGGACCGACCCCAGGCGAGCCCATGCAGCCGAACTCCTTCGGACTTCCCACGGCCGAACTCCTTCGGACCGACTCCAAGCGGCCGAGCTTCAATGAAGTCCTCTCAGCGGCCGAACTCCTCAGCGGACGGGCTTTAGTAGAATCCCCAAGCGGTCGTCACTCAGGAGCCCGAACTCCTCAGCAATCGTCACTCAGGAGCCCGAACTCCTCAGCAGTCGTCACTGGGCCGAACTCCTCAGCAGTCGTCACTGGGCCGAACTCCTCAGCGGTCGCCCTCATCAAACTTCGGCCGACCGAGCTCCTACCGAACTCTCAAGTGTCCAAGCCTCAGCCCAAGTCCAACAGGCCGGCCGAACCCCAGACGGCCGAGGCCGCGGCTTCTCAGCAGCCGAACTCTTCTGCGGACGGGCCTTAGCTGCATACCTCTCGCCAGACGCCTATGGGAGCCGAACTCCCTCCTATCTTCCTCTTCAGGAGCCCGAACTCCTCCGAAATGGGCACACGACGAAGGCCTTCATCCCTTCATTCGGCAAGCTCTGCAACCATCACCATCAGTCAGTCCGCCGCACCATCAGTCAGTCCGCCGCGGGCGATAGCGACCCACTGTCAGGCGGCGATGGCTGTCACCCTCCATCCGCCGCATGCGGCGCCAGTGAGACTGACTCCACCGAACCTCGAGCGGCCCGCCAGCACGCGGCTGCAGTTGTCACCATCAAGCTCCACTATATCAAAGGACCCTCCCGACACACTAAGGCTAAGCTCTCTGGACTCTTGACTCTCTAAGCTCTCCTCCACATCTCTAAGCTCCGGAACTCATTCCGAGCACTCCATTACTGTTGGTCAGAAACTAACTTGACCGTCGGAGGGTCCTGCCGGAGCCACCACCCCACCGGTTCCGGACGGGACTTCGTTTTGCAGGTCCCCGGCGGCGCCCAGCGGCCTCGATTGCGGCGACCCCCGGCGGCGACGGATTTCTGCACCAACAAAAACAATGAATGCCATATTAACCATAGCTTAACTATTGTTAATATGATATCTATTTAGGTGTCTTATTAACAAAGTAAATCATGAATAAACGAAAAAAGGAAGCGTAGTGAAGCAAAAGTTATTTCAGTATTCTTTTTAAAAATCCAACTATGAACTAATTAACATGAACTGTTGAAGTGTCTGCGTGGATCGTACCTCCAATGACAAAATTGGAATTATACCTCCCCATTATATTCTGTAATTTTCTCTTATGTTACCAATTTCCTATTAGAAAAGACAGATTCGGATTATATCTTCCCACATTCTGTAACTTTCACCTATATTACCTATTTCATAATGACAAAATTAAGATTTCTTTAACTTCCCCTATGTCACATATTTCTTATTAAAAACTTCTAAATCAAAGCTTTTTAGAAATCTCAGTTAAAATTTTGAGGAGCTCCACAAATGCTCTTTCATGCTTTCCGAATGTTTTCGCTTGGATCATGTTTGCAAAGACATAAACAGACCCTACAACAAAAGTTCCCAAACTAATTAGAGATACAATATTATAATAATTATATATAAATATAATAATATTTATATATTAGTAGTGTGTTAATATAATATTATTAGTTAATGTTATTATTATCATTAATATAATAAGAAGGCATAATATATTAATATAGTTATATGTTTTAATATAGAGCATATAATTATATAGGTTATATAAATTATGATAGCTTATTTAATAATTATATTAATTATATAATATAATAAAATAATAGAGATTGAGCTGAATGATGGTGCCTAATTAATTTACTAGGTAGATATTATTATCACGAGCCTTGATTCTCTTATTGTCTCCGGCACCATCATTATCCATTGGAATTCAACATGTGATTCAAACTCGCCTCCCAAAGGCCTTTTGAGCTTACTCCATGGGTTATGGCAATGCGGATGGTCGGGGGAACAGTGACCACAGCAGCATTGGGGGCAAAGGCTATGGCAATTGTAGCCTTATGTTATGGTAATCATGCAAATGGTATGCTTGCTTCATTGTTGTCATTGCTGGTCTATTGTGACTGTATTAAGGTTCTGAATGCTTCAGTCTTATTGATTACTCGGTGAGATCCACCTTTTGAAACACCTTGCCACCTACACTTGGCCATCTATGTCATCAGGGCAGGTGGAGATGGAGATGGATATTGCGGTAGGGAGTGCGGCAATGGTGGCAGCGATGGTAACACTAAAGATCCTTGTCATTCTTGGGGCATTGGGTTTAATGTTGTCTTGGTGGGCATTGCTGTTTTATTCGGCATAATCCCAAAGCACCTCTCTATAATTAGTGTGAGAACCTTTTTTGTTGGGTCTGTTTGTCTTTGCAAATATATTCCAAGCCAAGATATTTTGGGACAGTGGAGGAGCATTGGTGGAGCTGCTCAAAACTTTAACTAAGATTTCTGAAAAGCTTTGTGAGTTAGGGTTTTTAAATAAGAAATAGGTAACATAGGGAAAGTTACAGAATGGAATGGGGAGATATGATCCCAATTTTTTCATTAGAAAACAGGTAATGTGGGAGAAAGTTACAGAATGTGGGAGATGTAATCCCAATTTTCTTGTTAGGACCAGGCAACATGGGTGAAAGTTACAGAGTGGGGAATATAATACCAGTTTTGTATTTCCTGACAGAAAATAGGTAACAAAGGAGAAACTTAGAGAATGTAATGGGGAGATATAATTCCAAATTTTTCTTTGGAGGCATAATCTAAGTAGACACCTCAATAATTCCATGAAGATGTCAAATATGTTCTTATGTTGGTTGATCTTAAAAATATGGAGTTATGAACAATTATGTTGGTTGATTTTAGAAATAAAGAATTTTACCTTTGAAATAATTCTTTCTTTAGTGCTTGTTTCCTTTTTATTTATTCGTTATTTACTTTGTTAATATAATATCTATTCAGATATCATATTAACAATATTTAAGATGTTAATATGATATTCATTGTTTTGTTTTGAAAGAGAGGCGGTCTTTTTAATTTTGCTGGCTTGAACTGAAGTTGGTGTGTGTCTGTATATGTATATGTATATATATATATATTAATGTTGCCAGTTTCATGCTACAGTGCTGTGAACAGCAA
Organism: Cocos nucifera; assembly: GCA_006176705.1. Taxonomy (NCBI): domain Eukaryota; kingdom Viridiplantae; phylum Streptophyta; class Magnoliopsida; order Arecales; family Arecaceae; genus Cocos; species Cocos nucifera. Next base: position 877,016 of record QRFJ01000831.1, read on the forward strand.
CAAACTAACAACCCTCTTTCTGCTAAACCAGCACATAAAAGAACATGTAGGCCATTACTGGTTACTTACCTTTTTGTAAGTGTCCAATTAACTTCTAGATTCAGTTGGAAAAAAACAAAGATTCAGACTAGAATAAAGGGTAAGCGATTAAACAACCATGGGGAATCAATTCTCCTTCAATGTGCTAGTTGGGTGGATGCGAATGAAGTGCACTATCATATATTGAGGGTATTCTGATTTTATCCATCAGGTGTGGCAATCAGGCAGGGTCAGATATAAACCGGCGAGTCAAAAAAATTTTGAATCCGGACCCAACCTGTTTATTAAATAGGTCAGACTTTAAACCCGAACTTGATCTATTTATAAATGGGTTATCTAACTCGACCTGTTTATGACCTGTTTATAACCCAGTTAAAAAAAAAAAAAGAATCCAACCCATTTAAAAAAAAAAAAAATTTAAAACTTGCTTTGTGGCCTTCGCACGACCGCCTCTCCGCCCTCGCCGCATCTCTGTCTGACTGCCTTTCTACCCTCACTGTGCTTTCGCTGCCTCCGGCTTTGCCTGACCAGAGCTCTGGGCCGCCTCAGACTTCGGCGCTCTGCCCTTGACAACCTTTGTCCTCAGCTATCCCAAACTCCACCGCAATCCCTTCCATCGAGCTTTCGACCAATACCACATGGGTGTGGTGGACCACTGGGTTACCGCTGCATGGCAGCGGGATCCACGGCTTCTATTGATGTCAAGTCCATCGCTGGCCTTGATCTTGTAGATTGGGTGGTTGCGGGTGGATACGCCAGTGCCGTTGGAGCAACAGCAGGGGAAGTGGACGATGTGCACAGCAGCAGAGTGGGTGCAGAGGGGAAGGCCATTGTCATCGAGAAGGGAGTTGAGGGAGCAAACCTAGAAGAGAGACTTGACGATGACATAGGTGGTGGCGTTGGGGAGCACCTCCAGTCGACGCCCCACCGCCCCCTTCGCCTCCAATAAGCGGTAAGCCCCTTCCTGTGGGTGAACTCGGCCTTGGCATTGTCTCTGGAATAGCGGCGATGCAGAGAAGGAAAGGAAGGGGAAGAGAAAGCAGAAAACCCTAGCCACGATGGGACCTGGGGTATTGGCAAGATACAAGGGGTAGCGTGGCACAATCGGAATCAGTGAAATACCAGGGGTAGCGTGGCATGCCATCCATAATGGGTTTTGACACGGTCCAATTGCATCTCATGCAATATGGGGTGGAGCCCAATTAGCCCATTACTCAAGCTATTTAGACAGCCTAATTAATAGTATACAAGTCCAATTCAAAAATTATATGGGTTAAGCATGTTAGATGTATGAAACCTGAATTGACCCAAATAAATAATAGGTTAAACGAGTCGATCTGTTTACGACCTGAACCTATTTAGTTCAAATCCGAATTTGTTTATGGTGGGTCGGCTCATATTTTGCCACCCCTAATCCATATCTTTGCTTTCCTCTAGCGCACAATGAGTGATCTTCAACTCCATTAGGCATTTTATGTCAAAACTATAGGTTAAAGCTAATGTTTGGACACCTTCAAAGGTGTAGAAGTACTATAGGGATTAGGGAGGTAATGAAGCCAGTGTTGTGCTTTCTGATAATTTTTACAGCAAATTAGATAGAAAATATGATCAGACATTATTTTTTGTTAAATATGCTTATTCTAATAAGAGAGGTTGGGCTTGGTGTTTTAAAGAACAGGTAAGCGTTCTTAAGGAAAGGTGGAAGGGATATATTGAAACATGATATGTGATGCACATATCTGATTAGAGATTACACAATCGAAACATCATATCATTGGAAAAGAATTTGCAAGAAGGAAAATATTATGATTATGCAGGGCAAGGTTCGCGGACTCGGTATCGGTACCCATGCCAGTTGCCGGCCGGTATGGTACCATACCATACTATACCATGCCGTACTGCTATGTACTGCCAATAAAAAAAACTTAAAAAAAATTCCACACAATGGTCTAAAAAAAAAGAAAAAAAAAACTATCCCGTACCGCCCCATATCGATGCCATACCGATCTGTACCAGATCAAACCATCTGGTACCGGCTTGTACCGTACCGTATTGACCGGCTTGGTCCGGTTCAGGCTATTTTCCGAAAAACCGGCCTGAATCGTTCCAGTTTTCCGCTGGTATGGTATGGTATAGGGTGTACCGATTGGTTCGAGCCGGTATGGAAACCATGATGCAGGGAATGGTCGATGAGTGACATCATATCATATGCCTATTGTCCTTCCTAGTATCATGGCATGTCTGCATTAAATAGGAACATATGTTTGTACTGTGTTTTGGTAATTCTTGTAGATATGGTGGTCTAGGGTTAGAAAAGTTCAGGAATTTAAATTTTAATCATATATTGGTGTATAGTTTTACACTTTTCTGTCTTACTGATGCTTGTAATAGTCCTAAGGGTCCCTTTTTTTTATTTTTTTGATTTTCCATTGCTTTCTGGTTCAGTGTGAGTTGTTCGGGGATTGTTTTCCCATTTGTTGAGATAATGAATAAACTGTGATCTGTTTTGGTAGTCCAAGCTTTGAGATGATCAGGCACAACTTATCCATTTTGGCTATATATAGGCAACAGGTGCGGTTATGCAGGTAGCTTACCAGGTAAAATATATGAGGCCTTCGGCCTCCTGCTCGCTTGTAGCCATGAGGGAGAGGCTACACAAGGAAGCTATGGGAACGATGGAAGAAAAGAGAAGAAAGAATAAAATAAAGAAAAGAAGGAAGAAACAAATGCAAAAAGGATGAGGAAGAGGAACAGATGCAATGTTGACTAACCCTGCCTTTGGTGCTTTCAGTTTCTCATTACTGCCTTTCTCATCATCAAATCACAGATGTACTACCTTATATGGTCCCTGTGATCTGTTGAACTTATAACGCAACTTGCTTAGTGATAACAGGGTTTTGAAATGGTGCATTGGAAATATTTTGAGAAATTGATTTGGTGGTTTTATTTTTCTTCTTCTCTTCTGTTCTGGGCTTGAGGAGTTGCCCTTGGATGGGGAATTTAATCCCATTCACAGTTTTTGTTTGAAAATTTGAAATATAAATTAAAATCCAAGGTTCATGGACTCGATGCTGGCATTCGTGCCAGTTGCCAGCCGGTATGGTACGGTACCATACCATACCGTACCATTAATAAAAAAATCAAAAAAAATTCCACCCAATGGTCCAAAAAAAAAAAAGAAAATAAAAAACTATAAGTACCATACTGTACCGGACCAAACCGTCCAGTACTAGTCCGTACTGTACCATACTGATCGGTTCGGTCCGATTCAGGCCATTTTCCGAAAAATCAGTCTGAACCATTCCGGTTCCGTACCGGTACGATATGGTATGGGGTATACCAGCCGGTTCGGGCCGGTATGGAAAACCTTGTTAAAATCTATTAATTACTTCATTTATGAGTTTAACTTGAGATCATAGCCTTCTGGGGGTACAATTCATCAAAATTGGGTCTACATGAATAAGACGAGGGATGAGTTAATGCCAAATTGGACCATGAAAGAAAGCCTTGGCAATTAGATGGGTATTCTGGATTTTTCAAGACAAACTGCTGGATGACCTTTGATTACTTGACAAAAGGATTGAGGTAGATGAGGATGTTCCTGTAAGATAGAGTGAATGAAATAAATGTGTAGCCTTTGCATTTTCATATTGTTATTTAATACCATTTGGAAAGAGTAATAAAACAGTTATATGACAGGTTATTGATATAGGTTAAATTTTTAGTAGTGAGATGGACCATGAGGTCCAAGAGTTAGGCGAAGATTGTGCGGGTGTAATATTAAGGTAGTTGCATGGAAAAAGTGCAAGGGTGAGTTTTTTAAGAGCTCGCACCAATCTAGATGTGGTGCTGTGTTTGGGATGGTTGCAACTCTGAATATGTGCAGCTTTGGATAATTTAGGCCTCGGTGAGGTGGGATTCTAGAGTACAGCTTGAAGCATGGGAAAGAAATAGCAAGGACCATAAGATTTGTGTGGAGGTTGCTAGAAATGGTTGAAGATAGTATGTGATTTGTTGGATTGGCTTTGGATTTCGTCAAGGAAGCAGGTCCATAGCTGACTTTGATGGATTACTCATGGTGTTTGTTTGTTTGCTTGCTTTCCTGCCTATTAGTAGTAACGTGAGAAAACTCCTGAGGCTGCATGATAACACTGCTGAAGAACTCATGTTAATGTTTTTTTGTCATTTTGGATATTTCTTTATTCTTTAGGAAATAAGTTTAAGTCAATGTTAATAATTTTTTCATAGAATTTTGATGTGTGTTTTTTCAATCTATGACCTTTTGTGGATCTTGTGCACAGCTCTGTGTGATTGACTAGTTTTCCTGTATTTTTGTTCTCTTTCTTTTTTGTAGTACAACTCAGTGGTTGTATGGTGGATGGGCAACTTAATTATTGACAAATACAATTTCTATATGAGATCTGATGTAGCTTTATTTATGGAGCATTAATGCAATTCATATTATTTTCTTTCTTGTTTGATTCTTGATTTTCTTATTTTCTTTCACCGCAGATAGTTGACTTCTGCTGTGGTGCCAACGACTTTAGTATACTAATGAAAGATAAGCTGGATGCTGCTGGGAAGAAATGTTCATTTAAAAATTATGATATCATGGCACCAAGGGTAGTCAATGCCTTTTGTTCAAGCTGCTGAATTTCAAATATTCTGCTGTGGATCAGTTATTTCATGTAACTTAAAATAGAATAGATCTTGGTGTTTTTTTGCTTATATTATTGATTTTTGTACTTAGAGCTTGTGCACTCCCGATGACTTATGAATGCCAATACTAGTGCGTAGCCAAGATCAGTGGGACACAGTGAAAAAATTGTTTATAGAACTCTTTGCGCTAGAAGGTACTCTTGTCTGAGTGTAAAATGAATTTGATTCTAAGGCTACAATGTATGGAAAATGTAGTTTTATGGGACATTGTAGTTGCAGTTTGATCTGTGCCTTACTGAAGATCTATCTGTTTTTTGAGGACCTTGTAAGGAACAAATGGCAATGTAGGGTTCGTACAGCTTAGCCCAAATTGATTGGACAACCTTAGGATTGACAGTGAAAAGTAATCCATGTAGCCAGTCCCCAAATTGATAGAATTGCCATGTTCTTGTCTACTTTATTAAACTAGATTGATGGCTATGGTAGATATAACACTCTTACTGTAAGTATGCTGGACTTAGTATGCTCATCTAGTAATTTGTAAATTTGAAGGCTTGTTTGATGACCTTTTGCTGTTGGTGCTAAACCTACGTATTTTTCATCTGTCTCATCTCCAATGTTCAGATGTTTCTGTGCCCTATATGCTTAAAGAATATCATGCCTTCTCCTTCTGCCTGAAAGTTGTCAATGGGCTGGGCAGGTCCAATCAGCTTAAACAGCTTGCCTGAAAAAAAAAAAATCAAGTAGTCGGAAATCAACCAACTGGCTGGATCCATGAGTCAAAGTTTCAAGCTCTAGTTGGTTCTACTTATGCCAAGTGATATTAATGGACAATTACTTGACTTGATTCTGCGCCCAGCCCAGAAACAAAGAGCGAGTACCTTGGTTGGGTTTGGGCCTCATATGTTTAGGCTAATTCAGACAATGCTGAGTCTAATGCTTTCATTCCCAGAACAAGGCTTGGGGAATCCATGGCCTGGGCTTCGCTGGTTGCAGAGTGAAGACTTTTGACTCCTTGACTCCCGCATTTGTGTTTCTGAGTTTTTTTTTCTTCTTTTGCCTTGTATTTCTGTTAGGATGTGGTGATATTCATTCATCAAGACTAGAAAGGGGGTAAATGGCTGTTGTTTCTCTAGAGCTTTCTTTTTTATTTCTACATTTTCTCGCTTTAGCATGTTGTACTAAAATTCTTTTGAATTATTTTTTAGGTTAATTTTTTCTTGTAGGTTGGTTTTTCGCTTAGTAGTGTCCGTTACTTATACCATATGCAAGACGTTTTACATCCTTGTGTGGTGTATCAGATGCAGGAACACCATTTTTACACTTCACCTTAGTTGCATTGCATGGTATTGAGTTGATGTCATCTTTAATGGTTTATGTTCCCTGTCTGGTCGTCATTTCACTGATATCTGGAATGTAGATAGTTGAAAAGAATTGGTTGTTTACATTACCGTAGTTGCATTAAGTAGTATTGAGTTGAAGTCATCTTGAATGGTTTATGTTCCATCTGGTCATCATTTCATTGATATATGGAATGTAGATGGTCGAAAAGAATTGGTTGTTTACTTGTTATGCATACAGTGAAGCTAGACCTTTGCATGATTTAATTGTTCATTTTCAGACTAGTTAAAGTCAAATTCCTGCAAAATTAGCAATTTTACTATCTTTCACCATGGAGCTGGTTTTGAGGTGATGGTTGTAGTATTTTTTTACTATCAAGTGTTTGTGTAGCATGCATAGACATGAAGTGGATGAGTTTATGCCACTTTAATATTTTCTCATAATAAAAATTGAAATCAAGGCTTATAAATGTTATTTGCAGAATGATTTCAATTTTGAGAAGAGGGATTGGTTTACAGTGCAGCCAAATGAGTTACCTGCTGGGTCTAAATTGGTATGAAAATATAAGCTTTTTGTGTATGTTGTTATTTAACATTTTTTAGTGACCTGCCTATATAATTAAATAGTTTTATAAATTATAACCATAGATTTTATATTCTGATTTCATTTATCACTGACATGAATAGATCATGGGCCTCAATCCTCCCTTTGGGGTCAAAGCATCACTTGCCAACCAGTTCATTGACAAAGCCCTGACATTCAAACCGAAACTCCTTGTTCTGATTGTTCCCAGGGAGACTCAAAGGTATTCAACTTCCGGCTACCTCCTGCCCTGCTTTCACTAGTTGGAATGACAACAAAATTTCAACTCTCTGTGGTTGATGTGAAATACTTTCATGCTTGTTGATCTGGACAGAGTAGATGAGAGAGATCCAAGATATGATCTAATCTGGGAGGACTCTGAAAAACTCTGGCAAGGTACAGTGGAAATCAGTACTTGATCCCGTATAAAGATTTATGTTTACCTGGGTCTTCTGGGAAGAGCCTCCATTGGTGAATAACAACAAGTATTTTCTGTCATGCAGTCCTTCTACCTACCTGGTTCTGTTGATGTTGATGAACGGCAGATTGAACAGTGGAATTTGAGATCACCTCCCCTCTATCTATGGAGCCGCAGTGACTGGACAGAGAGACACAGTGAGATAGCTACGAGGCATGGCCACATGTTCAGGGAACATGCTGGGTCTTCTGATGAAGAGAGCCAAACAGATAGACCAGTAGATGCTCCAGCAGAGCAAAAGAAAGAGAGAGATTCTACTCTGAAAGAGAAAGAGCATGAGGTTAAGAAAGATTGCGACAGATCAGTGAACCCTGTGGATAGGGTCTCTAAGAAGAGAATCAAACTGGAATGAGGAGGTATTGGAGGAAATAGATAAAGATGAACTGTCAGGTATGAGCATTTCATCTCCAGATAAGAACGATTCCCATTTGGAAACCAAATTCCATCCATTTCTTCTGGGTTTCTTTCAGGTAGGGCTCCTTTTGGCTTGTCCAACTTTGCACTTTGTCCGGAACCGCCACCATTCGACCAGCATTCTTGTGGTTGGCTTGTTGACTGATGTTATATTTGGCTTGTTTTCCTGGTCATCTTAACAAATATATTCTATGGTCGCTGGTTAATATGTTGCTCTTATTTACATTTGAATTTACAATCGCCTATATGTGGTTTTGAAGAGGTTTTGACATGCCAACATTCCATGGTCAAGGTTGTGCTGTAGCATGATGGGCATGAATTGCAACCATCTATGGTTTTGGAGTTTGTTACACATTGCACAAATACTTGTAAAATCATAAGGAACTTTTTTGTTAAGTATTGTTTCTAGTTATGATTTTGTCATCATGGTGACAAGGTCTATCTGCAGGTTGGTTTGTTGTAATGTGTTTCTGTTGTCGGTTGGGACTGCAATGCTAATTTTGTGTTGGCGCCAAAGGCTGGCACGAGGATATATTTTTCTTTCTTTTTCTTCCAAATCTTAAAACCAGTGTTAACGCACCAAAAAGAAAACCATCCATCAGAACTTTATATATATATATATTAAAAAAATTGTGGCTCGCTAGCTGGTTGCCGGTTGCCGGTTGCAGCAATTTGGCGTTAACAGTTATCCATGGCTGAGCCGGCAGAATTCATGGAAAGACTTTTTGGCTGATTGCTGGACCATGAAAGGCTAAACGGATCAGGGCGACGGCAGGTATGGCCCATAATTTGTTGTAGTTCCTGTCTCGTCGGTATGTGTTGTGATTATGTCTGCCTATGTTTCACCAACTTGTGATTTATATCTACATTTGGGTTTCAAAAGACCGCTTGAAAATTTTCTCGTCACCACATGTGGATCTAGTTCTGATTTAGTTATATGTTTGATTTTCATCTTCCTCAAGAGAGAGAAAAAAAAGAAAAAAAGGAGAACCGAGTTCAGATGAATATGGATATGGTAAGGTTGTTGGCAAAAGCCAGCTTAATGAATGACATTTAGACGACGTTATTCTGCACATCCTGATGGTGTTCGTGCTGCCTCGCGTTTCATGTTATGTCTGCATCTTCTGTACTTTGTGAAGTAGTCAATTGAAATCCTATCAGACGGTATCCATATTAAATGTGTCTCAACAATCTACCTCTGTATGCATGTTAGAGTATATCATCAGTAAACTGTAAGCGTTAGGCAACATTTGTGTATGGTTGGAAAGGAATTTTCTCCTTGTATTTTCTTAGAATAATAAAGAAAAGAGAGGTTATAATTCTCTTCCGTCTTTCAAAACTTTCCATGTCATCGCTTCTAGAATGCTAGAAGTACTGTCTCTATCCTGTCGTATTCCTTATCTGTAGTTTCATGACTAAGGAGGGGAGAATACAGCGTGCGTTCGGATAACTGGTAAACGCTCTATGTAATGTTACAATGTCTATGTTATGATGTGCATAACTTAGTAGAAGGGCGAAGTAGCAGAAGTTCTACATTTATATTAGTGTTACTATTAAACTCTAGCAACCCTTGCAGAGGAAGACTTCTCAAATTAGCAATAGATGCTCTATTTCCTTTTCAATTTTACCCAAATTTTTTCAAAATTTATTTTATTGTTTAGTTAAATTGTGATATGGTAGTTTACATTTAAATGAAAGGAACATTCTATGTAAATGTGGATGACAATCATGGATGGAAATTAAAATCTAGTGACTTCTAAAATAGCTTGGGAAATGCTTTCTGCATGATTGATGCATGCACGGGGCTGGAGTGTGGCGCCCGAATTTTTTTTTTTTTTTTTCTGTCTGCCCTGCGTGCACATCAATCTCGAAAATAGCTTTGGCTCCATCTCGAACTCATAGGGTCACTGGATGATGGTGCATGATTAACGAAATCCATTTCCACATCTTCCTTGCACCTATATCCGTTGTGGGCTTGCTTAATAAGTGAGTCGTTAGGCTTGGGTCCAACCCTGCATGCCCTTCAGGCCTACTTTTCATTCCTAAACTTGCTACCAAATGGAATTCGGGCTTTTAGGGCAGGCCTTGGCTCCTTCCCCCTACATTCCAGTTAGTCTCCCAAATTATCACTAGAGAGTAGAAAAAAATATACCAACCCATCTGCTATGTAGCTACCATTTTCTAACGTACATTTTTAATATCTATTTTTTCTAAAATGTTGAATGATAAAAATATTTTTTTTGATTTAAAAAAATTATAATATCCTGTGGTTATATTATGATATCTTACTTGCACCAAGAATGTCATAAAAATGAGATATTTTAAAAAATTTATAAATTTTTAATAATGAAAATATTTTTTTTTATAATTTTTGAAAAAAAATTATGATAGAATATCATGATTTTACTGTAGGATGTCATAGTATGATTATAGAATATTATACATCTTTTAAAAGAGAAAGAATATTTTTGTTATTTAAAATTTTAAATTAAAAAAAATTATTGACATTAAATATGTATTAAAAAGTGATGGTTATGTAGTTAGATAATATGCTCCATGTTAATTTTATTATATTGCAAGTGGTACATAAATTATTTCTCATTATCCTTGCGGTAGATCTCTATAAAAAAAGTCCAAAGCTTCGACCATTTTTCCGCATCATTATCTATTGATGTTCCTCATGTTTCGGATAAATGGATAAATCTTTCCTTGGGTATCACCACAGTGAGCGATATCAATATTTGCCTCTTCCACGACCATTTGCACCGCTCTCATCCACCATGTTACTTGTGTGGTGCTCTCCTCATTCTCAATATGCTGGTTAACATGCTGAACTCTATGACAAAATCCCACTTTAGTTCAATCCACATTGTCATAGTCGGTTTATTTAGGGGTGTACAAATGATTTGATTAATCAAAAATCAAACTAAATCATTTATTGTTTTTATGTTTGATTCGATTTTTTTTTTTAAAAATTTGGTTTCGGTTTAAAACCGAATCAAAATTTTTTAATCGATTTGATTTTTGATTTTTAATTTGATAGCTTTGATAAACCGAAAATCGAAATAGCTGATTGATAATAAATATTATATTAGTAGATTATAAAAAGTTTGAAGTAATTTTATTAAATTAAATTTTTTTAATATTTTATTATTAATTTAAATTTAAATAATAATACTAAGCCTAAGTATAATTCTACAGTCCAAATAATGAAAATATTAAAGAACTTAATAAGTCCAAATTCAAATCAAAAGCACTGCATAGAAAAGCTCAAAATCAAATTATCGAATCGAATCTAAATTATTTTGGTTTGATTTGTTCGATTTTAGATTATTTCGGTTCAATTTTGATTCTGTAAAATATAAGTTCGAAAGTTCGGTTTTTCAAAATTTTGATTCAGTTTGAACTGAAAAAATCAAATGCACACCCCTAAGTGTGTTGGAGAGGTGGTAGACCGTGGAAGGGCACTTATTTATGATAGCTGGTGTGGGAGGCAAAGATACCATGAGAGCTAGGGCCCTAGAATGAAAAATTCTAGGATTCAAAGAGATGATGAACATAATGGAGTTGATAGAGCTCTCTCCATCCTTCACTCGCTCTTCTCACTATCTTTGGCTTTGGATACGTGGATAAAAGAATAAAGGAGAGGAGCAATTTGAGTTGCCTATTGGAGGTGGAGGGGATGTGGGGCAGGATTTGGAGAAGGGGGTGGGAGAGGTGGAGGGGTCAAAAGAGTGGTGGGAGGGTGAGTGGGGAAGAGATGGAAGGATGAGTGTCAAGGATAGAGAAAAGAGGTAGGTATATATATACCATATCCAAAATTTTTTATGCACCGCATGCGGTGTAATATGTTATTGCATCGCTTCTTTTTATTGGTCAACGTAACTTCTTTATAAAAATTATAACGCTCTTACAAAAAATATAATATTTTATTAAAAAATATTATAATTTTTACGAAAGAATATTATAATTTTTAAAAAAGAATATCATAAAATGGCATAGAGAAAAAAGATAATGAATAGATGTGAAAAGAGTATTATGACATTCTTTTTATAAATTATGATATCCCTTCATAATAATAATGATATCTATGAATAAAATACTATATTTTCTATAGGATATCATAATTTTTATAAAGGAATATCATAATTTTTTTAAAAAAATATTTTTATTATTCAAAATTTTAAATGCTGTGGATATTAAATACATGTTGGAAAGTGGTAAAAAGGGATGGTGCAATGTTATTACATTGGATGCGGTGCACAAAGAATTTCTTTATACTATATATATTATATTATGTATATTATATATATATATATATATAAAATGCTTGGGTTAGGGTTGGGTTAGGCTGGCATAATTCTAATATATATATATATATATCGGGCTTGGGCCGGGTCGGCATTATTCTAATCTATTTAGTAGACCGGCTCCAATTTCAAGCCTTGCCAACCCAACGAGCTTAAAATTCAGGTCCAGACCCATCTAAAATACTTCAGACCGCGAATGGGCTGAATCTTCTGTAGTATGAACAGGCCCATCCATTGAGAAGTAACTTAAATCAAATTTTGAAGTAAAAAGCAAGGCTACATCAGTCACAAGTTTGACGTTTAGAATTAAACAGACCAGGAGTATAGATTTGTAATTGAAAAAGAAAAAAACAAAAATTGCTAAAATTTTGGAAAGGATTCGGCTAGCTACAAATTATAATAAAAAGAAAATAGTTTTTTTGAATATTTAGTATTTGATCATATGAAAATACTCGTAGGAGGCACAAAAGGGATAGAGTCTGACACCTTAGCAATTAAAATAATTAAATATTATAGAGAAATTGTTTGACCTTAGGAGAACATGTGGAATGATTCAAGAAGTTTTTGCCTTTTTACTTCTCTTTAGACGGTTCGTTATGAGAAAGTAAGTTGGCAAAACAAATTTGTTCAGAAGCTGAATTCGTCAACTGGTTGGACGATTTCTTAAGCACCCTGATGTTGGCGGTCGCCTTGATCAGGTGAATCAAAGAGCCAGGTTCCACCGAAATCCATGAAATCACAACCGACAATCACACACTTCCATCCATCGCCAATCACGTCGAACGCACGTGCAGGACACCGGTATATTAAAAAACACGGCAAAATAGACTGCCGAGTTATCGTTGACACCCTCCACCTCTACCCACCAGCCCGCCCCCCTTCCATCCCTCGCTTCGCTCTCCCTCTCAAATCTCCCTCCAGTCTCCCTCATCTCTTGCGGGCGCTCTCCTCCCTCCCTCTCTCTCTCTCACTTAGAGAGAGGCAGCGACAGACGCTACGTTTTCGGCTCTTCGATCTTACCATCAGCAACTTCCTAACCCTAGCCCTTCTCTTGTCTCAAGAATCAACTATTTTCGCTCAAGTTTTGCATCAAGAGGTATGATCACTTTCTATCATCCTTTATTTCTCTTTTTTTCATTCAATTTTTAGTTATAATTGATTGAGACGTGGTTTAAATTTCACTGTGTATGTCTTTTTTTTGAAAGTTGAAATACTGGGTTCTTGCTCTGTTGGCAATAGTTGCTGATGTCTGGTGATGGGATTTAGTTGTTTGGTTGCTTTCATTTTTTGCTTGCTTTCAGGACATTATAAATAGTGTTATGTTATGGTTCTTGCTTATGGGTTCCCTGTGGGTTATTTCCCTGTTGTTTTCTTCCTCGTGGGTTCTTGCTCTGTTATTGGTAGTGCCAAATGTCTGCTGATGAAATCTACTTGTTTGTTTGTTTTGGTCCTTATTACGTTCCAGGGCACTAGAAACTTGCTACATGTAATCTGGGGGTGCAAGTTGGGAGATAACTGTTGTTCAAGAACTTGTCCTGACATGCTAATTTCAAAAAAATTGAATATGTGCATATGTATACATGCCCCGATGGACGCCTCCAGTTTATTTTAAAAGATAGTTGGCTTTCACTATGGTTTTGGTGATGATTAATTTCCTTTGCTTGAAGATGTGCCGGCATAGATATTTCTGGTGACTATGGCATTGTTTTGGTGTTTGTTTACTAGATGATGGTGTTAATGGCTGCATTTAGCATACTCAAGTTTTTAGTTTTGGATTTACTGGGGAGGCTAATGTCATATGTCTGAAAGAAGATGGAGAGAAATTCAGAAAACATGAGAGATTAAGAAAAGATAAGGAATATACAGTAGAATGCTGGAGACATCTTCATATGAGATCAACATATAAGGAAATATTTTTGAAGCTTGCACAATTTGTTTTGCATTCTTCTAAAGCTATGTTAGTTAAGGAAAATTTTTTCTTTGAATCATTTTAGTTAGGGAAGTATTAAAGTTTTTAATAGTCGTGTATTTCATTTGATTGTTTGATCTACTTAATTTATACTATATTAAATTGCTTTCCTGGTTGTGTTGTTTGTTTTGATCCTGCATAAAGCAATCTATTAGAAAGTAGGATGAGGCATCTATCACATCTAACTATAACTCTGATCTAATCCACTCTCTCTCTCTCTCTCTCTCTCTCTCTCTCTCTCTCTCTCTTTTCTCTCTCTCTCTCTCTCTCTCTCTCTCTCTCTCTATCTCAGACAGAGAGGAGGGGGGCTGGGGGTGGGGGGAGGGGAGTGTTATCTTCATTTACATGTTCTTATTTGATCATAGATATAGTAGAGTCATAGTTCATTTTGTGTGTTAGGTGTTTATGATATATGTATATTTAACATTCCATGTTTATAAATTTTGAAATATGCCTATAATTTTATAATTTCTTCACCGATGTTTTTTGTATTTTCAATGCTACTTTCTAAGGTTTCTATTCCCAATTTAAGGATTTTCTATATTCCTAGTTTCCAGATGGCAAATCGTTTACAGCCAGGTCCAGTTGATAAATCTGTACTCACAGATCAGGCACGCCACAGATCAACAATTATTGAATCTGGACAGGTAAAAGCTGATCTATGGAGTTATTTTTTGTTATTTCATTTATTTATATTATATTTTGATACGTAAACTGTCTTGCAGGCTTTGAAACCTATCAGATTTGTTGAGCATGGCCGCAAATTGAATATGTGGAATGTGGAACATGAAGGTGTGCTAGATCTCCTTAAGAGAGCTGGCTTTTATTATTTATCCCGCTTAAAGCGGATACACTTAGATCATGCACTACTGAATGCATTGATTGAGAGATGGCGAAGGGAAACACAGACCTTCCATCTCCGGCATGGAGAGATGACTATATTATTGAAAGATGTGGCTATACTGACAGGCCTCCTTGTAGATGGACTTCCAGTCACTGGCAAGACCAACTATGACTGGGAGCAGCTTTGCATGGAATTATTAGGTCAAGCCCCTGATCAGGTAAAGGGTGGTTGTGTTAAAATTGACTGGCTTTATCAACAGTTCCATGCAATACCAATTGATGCAGAGCAAGCTCAGATTGAGTTTACTGCTCGAGCATACATCATGTATCAGATAGGATGCAGTTTATTCCCAGACCCTAGTGGGAACCGAGTCCATCTAAAGTATTTGGTGTTGCTTAGAGATTTTGACATGTGTGGTCAAATGGCATGGGGTGCTGCAGCACTTGCATATCTATATAGAGAGTTGGGGAAGGCTAGTTTGGTTGGAAAGGCTGAGTGCTGCGGGTTTTTGACACTACTTCAGGTAACATGGATTACTTTTGATAAGTATATGAAATAATATATATGGTGTCTTATATTTTCTAACATTTCATACATGAATTATTTTTAGATATGGGCATGGGAGCACCTTCATGTAGGTTGCCCTCTACGCTTAGAGCATTCACAGGGTGATGGCAACCTAGATGACAAACCACTGGGATCTAGGTGATAATCTCTCATATTTTATTGAATCAATGGGTTCCTTAGATGTCGGTAACAAATGAATGTATTTTAGGTGGAATGTCCCGTTACGATGCTTTGAGAATGTTAGAACCTCAGACATTAAGTTTTATCGCAAGGAGCTTGATACCCAGATGGAGTCTCAGGTATACTTGCACAATATTGTGATACATTTCAATTCACATCTATATGTGAAAATCATGTGAGTCATGCTCACTGAGCACTCAAATATTTGTCTCTGCAGGTCATATGGGATCCATATACACCAGAATTGATGGCAAGGCTACCAGCTTATTGCATTGCTGGATCCGAGGTGTGGCGCTCTAGAGTACCTTTGATCTGTTATGAGATTGTGGAGATGCATGTCCCAGACCGTGTGTTAAGACAATTTGGGATGATACAACACATCCCAGAGACTGTTGAGGCTGTGGACAGATTAACGAGGCAGGGTAGATCTGACGAGGATTGGTCTGTATATCATGAGCAGTATATTACACGATGGACTGACAGATTATCAACTGTGGTAACAGAACACGAGTTTGCAGATCCAGACCCTGTCAAAGTATTAGAGAGTTACATGCAATGGTATTGGAGTATTACTCGTCGGTGGATTTCTACACCTGTTGATCGTCCTACAATATCTGATCAGCCACGAGTTAACATTGAGAAAGTATTGGTATGTAATCTTTTACATGGAAATATATGCTTAATTTATATTATATATCTGTCTTATTTTTACTTCTCTGAATCATCTTGTAGGTCGATCTAATAATTGATGTACGAGAACAAATAAGAAAGATGTCAGCCAATAATGCAGTGGTTAAGAGTGTCTCTGAGACTCTCACTCAAATTGAGAACCGCATCACCACAGTCCTAGATACCCTCCCGTTTGATGCTCCTCTTCCAGTGCAACAGCATGATGATGTCCACCCTACTGCTTCCCATCGCCGTCCTGCCATACGACGTCGTACACATCATCATATTCTGCCATCTGCTTCCACAGATACTGTCACAGATGCAGAACTTGTGCCATCTACTGCAGCATCCACCGAGACTGTGCTACCAACGTGTGTTGCTGTCGCCACTGAGCTTGCTTCATCCAGTCCCGCCCCCCCCACGCTGGAGTTATTGCCATCCACTTCAACCTCCACTGAGTCTTTGCTGCAGATGCCCACTCTTGTTGTAGTAGAGCCTGCTTCATCCTCTCTTGCTCCCCACAATATGGAGTTGACTCCATCCATTCCAACATCCACTGGTCATGCAACACCCACCATCACTTCCATTGAGCCTATTTCATCCAGTCCTGCTCCAGCCCTTCTGGAGATGGAGCCATCCATTTCAACCTCCATTGAGCCTGTAATGCCCATACATGCTTCTGCCACTGCAGAGACTACTTCATCTGCTCCTGCCCCAACCATTATAGAGCTGGAGTCATCAATCTCAGCCTCCGTTGAGCATGTTGCACCCGTCCCTTCTCTTGCCGCTGCAGAGGCTGCTTCATCCACTCCTGCCCCTGTCATTACTGAGACAGCACCTTCCACTCTAACCTCTGCTGAGTCTGTGCCACCCACCCCTACTGATGCTCCAGAGACTTCTTCATCCGCTCCTACCACTGTCATTATTGAGCCAGCACCATCCACTCTGGCCTCAGGTGAGCCAGTGCCACCCGCTCCTGCTCCTGTTGTTACAGAGCCTGCGTCATCCCCTCTTGGCCCCACCATCACCACTCCACCTATTTCCACTCCAACTATCACAGATTCTACTTCACCCACTCCTGACCCTGTTTTCAAGGAGCCAGCACCGTCCACTCTTGCCACCTCCATGATGGACACAGCACCATCTGTCCCCGCCCATATTGAGGCTCCAAGTGCTTTTTCTATCCTTACTCAGGCTGTTCAGTCCCTTATCCAGCAGGATTCTGAAAATGGTGAGACCCCTATTAATAAATGCACAGAGGAGATCTGTGATGTTAAGGCTAGTATTGATCCTGTGAAAATGGAGGCTCATGAAGCAAATGCTCATATAGAGGGAGCTGAGATGCAAAAGCCAATGGATGTTAAGGTGCTGGAGGTTACAGATATCGAGTCCCAAGAGGCTCATGGTCACATGGAGGCCAATGTGCATGGAACCAAAGAGGTTCGTGAGCCTATCCATGGTCATGGTCATGTTAGAAGTTTTGTGAGAAAGAGGAAGAGGAGGGTCTATCAACAAACCTCTTCTGCCCCACACTGAATTCCTGACCTTGGAACTGTTTCATTTCTTGGCTGCCTCTGGTGGTTCTTTAGGAACCTCTGGCCCCTTGATCTGCCCTTCATCATGTTGGTCCTCATCCTCAAGCACCCTGTATTTTCTGCCTCTGAAGTTCTTCATGAGGAGTCCAGCCACAATCTTATCGGAGGATGTCAGATTTGCTTTGGAAAGCAGGCTCTGTTTTGTGGTTTGAATTATGCTAGTATGCTAATGAAAAAATTTTTTAGTGCAATTGGAGCTCAAAAATTGTTCATTTGAAAGTTGTGACCGCTCGGCCTCAGGAAGACCTTGCCGTTAGTAATGCTGGTTGCTGAACTAGATTTTCAACTCTGGTAGAGTTATATTATAGAATTTAAAACTATAATAAGTTTGAGTGGTCCATTTATGTTATTCATTTTATGTATCCATAGTTTATGCACTTGATGAAATATGAATGGTACAAAGGTAGTTAAAGGTCAGAGACTCAAAGGTGCACAGAATGTTGCCTCCTTCTAAAGTAAACATGACAATTCTACTAATTGTTTGATACTTTGATTTATCTTGTATGCAAGTTAGATGACTAGCAATTTGCTGGTAAAAAATATTTGTGAAGTTTCCATTGTAGCTACTATTAAGTCTGGTCTGAATGTAACACATACAGCTTAAATATTTTTATGAAAAATTTTATACTGCAGAGTTCAGGATAATTGCTTTAATTAATGGCATGCAGTTTGGTCTGTGTTTTACTGAAGCTCTGCCTACCTGAGCATGGTTGGCCTTAAATAGGTCTAGTGACCATATAGGATGCTATCCCTTGCCGCAAATTGATAAGGTGGCGCTGGATAGGACCTACAGTGAACTTGACTCTACATGATCATTGCAAAACTAGTAGAAATAAGCCTTTTCCATCTTTACTTTATTTTTGTTGCTGTAGATTGATGCTTGCAGTAGATACATCACTATTTGGATCAGCATGTTACATGTGCATATGTAACCACTGTATCTGTTAAATATATTCTGCTAGTAAATTTTATTGCCTGACATCTCTTGTTTGTAAATGATATCCTGGTAGCAAGGAAACAGATTGATGTCAATACCTTGAGACAATCCTGCATTTGGACTTCAAGATGATTTAGATATTATGTGCTTTGTTGGTAGCAAGATGATTTCTATGGAATGCTCGTCTTCTAATATCCTTTTGATTTGCATGATTGCTTTTTGATTAAGGTATCTCTTGAGTTGTGCGCAAGTTTTTTATTTAATCGAACCTATTAATACAATATGAATAGTGACTATATCAATGTTTTGAGTCTCGGTATTAGAATCCATGTCAGTAACCTATTGGTATTGGTTTGATCGATGCAATGCGCCTTAGGGATGGTAATTTTACCCGGCCCATTGGATAGCCGACCTGACCTGACCCAAATGGTGCAGGTTTTACCTGACCCGGTTAGAACTTGGGACAGATATGGGTTCTATAAAAAAAAGTACCCAAAGTCGGTTTGAATTGGGTATGGATGATGGTATGCTTGCTCCAAACCTGCCCCGATATAACCTTAATCTAAATCACCCTTTTAAAATTATAATTGTTTTATAATATTTATATGATGAGTTTCTTGCTCAACTTGACCCGACTTGATCTAATTTGAGGCCACCATGGGGCGGGTATGGGTATGGTGTTTTTAATTGCTGGGCGGATATGAGTATTGGCCGACCTAACTCATACCCAACCCATTGCCATCCCTACCTCCCTTACCAACACATAGTATGCTGCCAGAGTTAGCACAATAGCTATACTGAGTACGACCGTGTGCTGAGCCCTTGTACATATTGATACCATTCTAGGTTAGTATGTTACACCTTTAACCGGTAGATACATGTTGGTACTTAAAACCATGGGATTATATATTTCAAATTTTGGGCGGTTAGGATTGATATCCTTTTTTCCCACTTCAACCAATGCATTTTTAGTGCATGCCTATTGTAAATGGCACTACCTTACATGAATATGGTAGTTATGATTGGAATGTTTGAATTGGCAAGTTGAATTTGACAGTTACATACCAACAGATTCGCCTAGGATTATGTGCAATTATTTAGAAGGCAAGATCAAAGAAACTTTTGGGCTGCATAGAATATGAGTATGATTTATATGCTTGCTGATCAAAATTTTTTAGCAGTTGATTTTCAGAGCAACATGATCTCCTCAAAAAGCAAATATCAAGTCACACATTTTGTTTATTGATGAGGAAGACTACTGGATAATCAGATCAAGTTTTTCTTGGTATGACACATATGAATGCTTGCTTGACTTTTACCTGTTGATACTAAATGCACGTCTGCTTGCAGCCCAGCATCTAGATGGTATATATCTTCTTTTGCTTCCACAATATTTTTTAAATCTCAAACATGCTTCTGTTCCTGCTTCTAGATGCTTGTGAGCTTTTTTCTTTCATCACAATGTATTTCCGTCATGGTATTTTGACATATTCATTCTTCATATAGATATGTAAAGAATAAATATAATTTGAGTCTTTATGATCTGGTCCGGATAATGATTGCTTGCTGGTAATCCCTTTGATTGTTTTAAGGAAAACTTTAGTGATTTACTTGATTCTACCCCTTTACAGATGTGCATGTATGGAATGGTCTAGTGAGCTGGGGGGCTAGAAAGAGATTGTTTGCTAATGATCCCTTTGATTTTTTTTTCCCCCAAGGAATTCTTCAGTGATCTGCCTGATTCTTCTCCTTAGAGATTTAGGATAAATAAAACATTAATTAAATTATAGGGCCTGTTGCGGTCAAGGGTTGGATGGCTGAGTTGGTTTTCGCTCCTGCATATGTGAGGTATTGTCCGCTTCGGCCTTTAGCCGCCATGGCATAAGGCTTCATAGTTTTGCCCTTTGTGCCTCGCTTTTGAGGAGAGATGGAGTAGGCTCAACCGGTAGAGTGATGGTATTGTCCGCTTCGGCTTCTAGCCACTATGGCATGAGGCCTCACGGTTTTTCCCCTTAAGGCGCCTCAGGGGAGAGAGAATGTTCCATTCTATATAAAGCCAGAGTCTCTCTTAACTCACAACCGATGTGGGACTAAAGATGCCTTTCTCTCACAACAGGCCTATTCTGATAATTCTGTGGGATTGGAAATAGGATTTCTGATCCTAAAGTTAGCAGGCCTGGCCGACATCAACATGATGATCACATAGCAAATGTTCTGTGGACTGTCACCTTATTGACCAAGACAGTGATCTAATTTCTTCTTGCTGGATGTCTAAATTAGACACCTATTGGGTCCCAATTGAATGAAAACTAAACCTTCTTATGCATATTATTTGTTTTACTGACCATGAAATTAAGTAGAAACCTATATCATCATAGTTTTTAAGTTTCTTATTTTATTTTTTTGTCAGACTGGTTCTCATTTTATTTATCTCGGACATTATCATGAGGATCAAGACTCCTTTGGGATGAGGGTATCTTTTGCCATGAAGTTCATCCCCATAACTTTAAGCCAATGCACCTTATTCACATCTATCTGAAGAAGAGATGGTGTTGACTTTTGGCTGCCTCCTGTTAATATAGTTTGAAAGGCACCACTGAGGAATCATCTGTTATTAATCTGAAATAAATATTTGTGATTATGCTTTTAAATTTGTTTTGTACTTCTCTTTAGACTAGTTGCAAAGATCCTCCATTTGACCCGGTCTCTAGTACTGCAGAAAACTTTCGGCAGATGCATGTTAGAGAAGTTAGATAATGTTACTACAGGCTGATATACTTGGGCCTTGTGATGAGGATTAGCAACTTTTGTGTTCTGTCAAACAGTTCTGTTCCCTGGATTTGTTGATGTCGGTGATAAGCAAATGAAAACTGGAATTTCAAATTTGAAAGCAGGGTCACTCTATCTGGAACCTTCACAACTGGACAGCAAGGGACAGTTGGCATGAGTCACGATCACATGTCCTAGGAGAATGCAGTCTTCTGATGATGGAACAAAAAAGATGGATCTGCAGATGCTCCTCCAGCAAAAGAATATTTTGATGATGAATATGAAGGGTTAGGTGAGAGGGACACAGGATCTTCAAGAACCATACTTTGTAGTTCTTTTGAAGAGAATCAAAGTGCAAGGATAATGCATCCAAAAATAGAGAGAATGGTGGTCCAACATGAGCATTCATCTCCTCATAGAAGTGAGTACTAAAACAGCTCTGAAAGTTTTTTTTTTAAGTCCGGCAGGTTGCATTTGAAGCTCCCTTGGATAAATTTGTTAGGGTATTTGCTAGTTCATAATTTGAGTTTGGAGATGGCACCTAGGGTACCAGAAATCTGACTGATGGGATTGACTTGGTACTCATAGTGCTAATGGTACTCTTCAAACAAGAAGAGCTCGCTGGTGGAACCGGCAGTGCTGGATATGGTATCCAAACTCTGTAGTTCTTATGGTGTACAAGAAAGGGCAGAAACATCAATGGATCATAGTCTGCATGGAAGACCATCATAATCGGATGCGTGCTGCTGGTATTACACAGAAAAGAAGGCCAAGATGACTTGTCAGTGAGGAGCAGCTACACATTAAACAATCATAATCTGCATGGAAGACCATCATGATCTGATGCATGCTGCTGGTATTGCACAGAACAGAAGGGCAAGATGACTTGTGAGTGAGGAGCAGCTACATATTAAATGATGAATGAAGCATTTGATTGTTTTACGATGTAACTAAAACTTGGAGCATCCCTTTTGCCACATGTGCTACCTGCTGAGCAGTAGTCATCTGGGCTAGCTTGGATTCCTGAAGGACTTTCCACCTGGTTCGCAGTGGTCTTGCTTTTGGTTGACAACCCTCATTCTGGCATGCTTTTATGGTTGGCTTAAAAACTAAAATTACACTAAATGTTTATTATCTTTGCAGTTGAATCGAAGGAGCTGCTATTTCGTACATGTAACTTAAAATATATTTGGTTACCAGCAAGTTCTGATATGATGACACTGAGGGAAAAGTTGGCTTTATTGCTCCGCTTGAAGGTT
This sequence comes from Cocos nucifera, assembly GCA_006176705.1. Lineage (NCBI taxonomy): Eukaryota > Viridiplantae > Streptophyta > Magnoliopsida > Arecales > Arecaceae > Cocos > Cocos nucifera. The sequence continues at coordinate 899,628 of QRFJ01000831.1, forward strand.
GAAGCTGTAGATTTTTGTTGAACTTGCATCTTGATCCAAATGTTTTGATGCCTTTACATTCGTCTTGGAAATTTTGGAACCTTGCTGCAGGAGAAGTGCCGAGGAGAGAAGGTGCCAATTGGAACCTCTCTATGTGTGTTGGATATTTCTGTTGCCCATCAACTTGGTTTGGACGATGCTAATTCGTTGTTGGCTTCTGCGGCTATACCCTTGACTTGCTGGAATCTGTTGTATCTATGAAGCTTTTTCTCTCATCTTAATATGAGTTAGTTCTGCAGGAAAAAGGAGGCTGCTATGATGCAGCATTGTGAATAAATGGTTAGTCTTGTTTGAAAATATGGACCACATGCGACAATGTAAATAAGAGAAATATGTAGTACACCTACTCTTCCTGGATGTATGCAATGGAGCCCAATTTTGCCCAAGTCAACACATTAGCTTTATGAGTTTGAGACAACAAAAGGGTGTCTTGTTGGAGGTTTTGTAAAGAACAGGGCTACTACTAACACCTACACTAACAAGCATTGATCTTAGTTAAGCATTTTGATTCCATGAATTGGGGTTCTTTAAGTATTTTCTTAAGTGAAATTGTGTATATCCACTATTTTTTTTGGGTAGATGCGAATACAAATGTATTTATTTATTTTTTGAACCAATTTATTTGGAGAATTATAGTATTTGTTTGTTATTGACTGCAGTACAATAAGATTTTCTTTATGAGGGTAGGGGAAAAGACTACCAGGCACTTGCTTGGATTATATCACCTCATGCATGGCAAGGGGACAAGGATTTGATTATGGTTTGGTGTTAGGCCCCCATAGATGGGGTCGATATATAATTGGGCTAGCCCCTCTTAGGCTCCTATGAGAGAGAGAGAGAGAGAGAGAGAGATCCAAGGTAAATTATTTCAATCTAGATATTTAGGGATGTACCATCTAAGATTGGAACTGAGAACCTCCCCCAAAAGATGACTAATGAGGCACAGCTCAATTAACATACTGTTTGTTTTCTTATAAAATCAATATGGTTTTTCATGTATTTAGTGAATGCCTTGCCTTATGTGATTAATATAATTTGAGCTATAAAATATTCAATGTCATTATGGTCTTCTCATAGAAATGTTAAACTTTTGTTTTTATTTTTTTTCCATTTATTGCATAAGAGACTGATATACAATGGACCATCCAATTAGGTTAGCCCTGTCCTGGGTATTGTTGAACTTTCCAGTAATATTGAGAGTGGGATTCAAACCTAGAAGTAGCTTACCAGCAAGATAAATTAACATGGTTATGCACATCATGATTGACATTCCTCTTGCTCTACATATTTTTGTATTTGTTGCTTGTAATGATATCATATTTCGATAATGCTATTACTTTATTTAAAGGTAAGACACGAGCTATTCACCAGCTTAACTCTTTAATCTTATGAGATCACAACCATTCAAACTACTTCCTTGCTTTCATCATATTATGGTTTTCTCATAGAAATGTTAAATTTTTGTTTTTATTTTTTATTTTTCCATTTATTGCATAAGAGACTGATATACAATGGACTATCCAATTAGGTAGCCCTCTCTCGAGTATTGTTGAACTTTCCAATGATATTGAAGTGGGATTCAAACCTAGAAGTAGCTTACCGGCAAGATAAATTAACATTGTTGTGCACATCATGATTGACAATCCTCTTGCTCTACATATTTTTGTATTTGTTGCTTGTAATGATATCATATTTTGATAATGTTATTACTTTTTTTAAAGGTAAAACACGAGCTATTCACCAGCTTAACTCTTCAATCTTGTGAGATCACAACCATTCAAACTACTTCCTTGCTTTCATCATATGTGGGGGTGTCAGTGGTGGTTGATAACCTGATTTGAAACTGATCCAAGATATATGGTTTAGATATAAAAATATGAAGGAGATCTATAAGAAAGTTCTTATAGAAAAGAAAGAAAATGGTGACGAACAGAACAATGCAGTTGTTGCAGAGGGTGGAACAGCAAATGACAATGCTGTGAGAGAAACATCTAAAGTGAAATCCTTATTACTTGGTCTTGACCTGCCTCCTCCCCCTCTTTTTAAAGATGCAATGGAGAAATATATCATACCTCATGTTCGCATATTACTTATGTTGGACTGTTTTTAATAGTATCTGCTAAATAAATGCTGTTGTCATAAATTGCTATTTTATGATTATATAAAGTGCAAGTATCCTTCCCTAGTCTTAAGTTCTGAGCAAGATTTTATTGATTCCATAATTATAGTGTGGTCTAATTCATCTATTACTGTCATGATGCATATTTTGCTAAGCCTGTCTATGGATGAGTCTCTTTTAGAGAGGTGCTCTACATATTGGTTTAGCTCTTTTTTAAAGAAGAGAGTTTTTTTTTTTTGTGCTTTTTTTTGGGGGGGGATGGCGTGGGTGTTGAACCAGCTAAAAGTGGGTGTGACTCACTACCATCCATGCTTTCCTCATATATTATGGTCTATTTCATCTGTACCATCATGACACATTTTTCTGTGCTTCATTATCAATGAGCCTGTTTTAGAGAGGTGACGTGCCCCTTTTTTCTTTGGTAAATAATACACCACTGTTAATTTAGCTATTTCTTAAGGGGCAGAGGGAGAGAGAGGAGCCAACCATATAAAAGTGGGAGTGCCTTTATGGGTTTGCAGAAATCAGTGCTTCCTTCATATTATCACTGTTATCCATGCTTCCTCTCCTGCGCACTAGCATGGTTTACATTTTAGATAGAACTTCCTGGAAAGCCATATAATTTTTTTAGCACAAATATGCCAGCAGATAGGAAGCCTTTCAGTTTTACTTGTTTACTTCATAGCCAGGAGTTCCAAATTCTGCTTGTGCCTGCCAGAAGCTGCAAGGGCAGTGTGGTTTAAGGGTTTTAATGCTTGTTTTCAACCATTTCAAGTTGAGAACAAGCATAGGGAGAAGCCTACAGTTCTTTAAATGCAGTTTCCATGCCACTGAAGCAAACAAAAAAAATTGAGTTTTGGTCTAGGAAAGCGTTCTGGCTTTCTAAATCTCTCTCTCCACCCTTATTTTTAGTCTTTTGAAAAGATTGAGAATTATCTAAAGATTAATTGAAAAAATAATGCGGGTACTGTTTGTTGATGGATAGCATAAATGCTGGGTCAAATCCAAGGAAAATTGGTAGTAGATTACCAGTTATGTTACAGATGTGTCTTGGATGTGTTTACAGATTTGATGAATTTATAGAAAATTGATCCTATAAAAGCAGTGCAATTTTTAATGTTATTCAATGATTTCCATGAAATATAAACCACATCAAGTCGATGAACATAACATTCATTAATTCAATGAGTGTTGTGTGTTCCGAGACAATGATTTCTTGGGGTTGATAAAAACATAACATCAATCAATTTAATGATTGTTATGTGTTGCATGAAAATAATTTCCTACTGTTTGTTAATTGAAAACATAAATTCACTAATTCAATCATTTCTATTAAACTAATTGTATTTCAATGGTTAATCCAAGCGCATGCTTTCAATATATTTAAATAGCAAGATATGTGATGTGATGTAGTAAACTGAAAACACACAACTTCAGGGCGCATGAAAAACCATGACTAGAAAACTTAAGAGTGATCCTCCTAGCAAAGATATAGCATTAAGACAATAAAACATAAAATAAATGTAAAAAAATGGAGGCCAATATAGGTTGTACCAAGGATGTATTGGGCATCTCCAATCATATGCTTATTACCTTCTGTCAACATGGCTCTATTACTGATGGACTACAAGTAGAGATTTTTTTTGTCCCCACCAACTTTATATCCTCTCTATTGGGTTTCAGATATTCCTATTATAGCAGTATTTTACTTTGCTTATTAATTTCATCAGCAATTTTTAGGACTTGAGCTATGAGTTTTGACATGTTGAAGTTCTGCCAAGTTCACAAGTTGTTTCTCATCCTTGGTCATAATCACAAATATTTTAGTTCAGCACTTGTGATATGTCTTGTTAACCATTTGGATGTGTAAGAAAAGGAGCTGAAGTTTGAGGCTAGTGCCACTTATGGCAACACTAATCAAAGTAGTGAGGAGCCTAGAAGCAACTAAAAGAATGATTACTCAACATATGGGTGATGATTATCATTTTCAGTGCTTTTGTAGATTGCCAGTTGTTTCGTGTGATTTATAATTACAGTGCTGTTTGTTTATATTTTCACTTGACGTTTTCTTATGTTAAAGATTTGGTTCTGAGATGTCTTGCCTTTTCTTTCCAGTGGTTTATTTTAGACATTCAATATTTTCTTCTTTTCTTCCGGTTCCACTTTTTAATATATTGAAGAAATTTGATGGTGAGACGTCACTGGGGTTGTGCGGCCTTGCATTGCAACTATGAGATATCTGTGTTACTAGACTACCTAAGTACCTGAATCTCCACATGTGGCGTTTTACAAAAAATAACTTCTTCATTGAAAATAATCCTACTCTTGGTATTGATGCTAGTACATGAGTCAGTTGCGCCTTGTCTTATTATTGTCTATGATATATTAAATTGCGCATTTTTCTTTACCAGTTAATTTTCCGGCGAAGAATCTCGAGTTGAATGATTATAATCCATTTCCTGCACCAAGGGAGAACAAGAGGCTGCAGTCAAAGTGTAATCTTATTGCTAACATTGTTCATGGTGGCAAGCCAGGAGAAGGATCTTATAGAGTTTTTGTGCAGCATAAATCAGAAGAGCTATTGGTATTCTTTTGGCTAGTCTGAAGCTTGAGATTTATTTTTATGTTGAAAAATTTAATAGCTTTCTGAACTTTGTTTACTGTCAGGTTCATATGAGATGCAGGACCTTCATGTAACAGAAACTCTTCCAGAAATGGTTGCTCTCTCAGTGGCCTATATGCAGATTTATGAGCAGCAAGAGTGACCGAAAGATGCTAGTTCTTGCTTTAGCTGCTAGGGATGTGTACCCCTGGTCACTGTAAAAGAAACTCCTATAAAGTTCCCTAAAAATTTTCAAACTACCAAATTGTACATTTTTCTTCTCTTTTTTTTTGAAGGCTTATGAATTTTACTAATTCAGTTACACACCTGAAAAAACTAATTTGCTGTTGATTAAGTTCTGAAGTGTTGGATTTTTGTACATCACTCTTGAGGGCTGTGATCTTCTGTATCATTGTTTCAATAAAGAACGATCCTTTATTGCTTTGCTGAATTTTTTATTAACTTCGTCGCAGATGTCAAACCATGGTGTATACCTGCATTCATAAAATCATGATAAAGATTGTTATATCCATGTTGATTAGATCACATTGAAAACCTTTTCTAGGTGTCAGTTGCTCTGAGTGCAGCGACCCATACGTAGGACCAAAAACTTTTCAACTCGGAGTAAGACTTAAATGGGAAGGTTTCTTGCAGTTTGTTTAAGCTGGTTGGGAGGCTGATCGGGTAGGTAACCGAAGGGTGATGTGCAGCTTCCTGCCAAAAACCGTGAGATGTAGCTAGGGGAGGCAATTGGGTTGGGTCAGGTCAATGCGGGTGGAGCCATAAAATCATCAATCCAAATTTGATGTATCTATTAAATGGATCAAAAATTTATATTTAAATTCAATTTATTTATTAAATAAATAATTAGATTTAATTCATTTAATCTATTTATTAAATAGATCAAGTTAGGTTAAATAGATAAAATAAATTTTTAATAGATTAAATAGGTTGAACATATCAAGCTAAAGAGGTCAGAAATAGATTAAGTAGATTTTAATTAGATTAAAAGAGATTAAATAGATTAAGCGAGTCATCCAATCTAAATATTAAATAGGTTAAATGGATCAAAAATCTGAAATTCAAATTATTAAATAGATCAAATGGATCGGCCTTTTTTTTTTTTTTTTTTTATGATTCAAATCCATTTAATCTAAATCCAAAGCTTCTTATGGCGGATTGAATATGAGTTGGATTGGTGAGTTGGATCATATTTTTGCCAGCTTTATATATAGCTAACTTTGACCCTTGCAAACGCTGTGTTTGAATTGCAAGGGATCCTCTCAAGTTCAACATTGTGTTTGCATCGAGGCCTTTGGCGAACCTCTCAATTTTTGATCGTATATTCAATCCTGCAACATTCTCCGTGATGGTTTTAAAGAAGTTTTGCGTTAAGTGTCAAAGGGTTCTGCGCCATGCGTGAAAGTATGGTATCAGTTGTTTTTGCTCTGACACGGCAGTGATGAACCATCTTAATATCTGATGCATCTTTAATGACAAAATATATTTTTTTGCCCGCCCTACTTGTGAATGATTTATTCCTGCTTTCTAATAGGATATGCAACTCCTTTTATTTTTCCTCTATGAAAATCATGGCGTTCTAATAATGTTCTGAGACTAAAACGGGCCTGGGGACACTAGTTCTTCACATTTCTAGATCCAATCTATCCATTTTCCTTTTTGAGTTACGTCAGGGTTTTGTTCTTAGTGACCTAAACTAATTGTTGGACTGCAGTCGGCTTAGGTATAAAATAGTTTTAAAGCGAAGTTATTTGTTATTTTTTGTTATAAGGTAAACATCTGAACTAATTTTAGTAGAATATAATGGCTCATTGGTCTCATGGGGGTTTGGTTGAAATATGCTAGAGCTGCACTTTACCCAAATGGAGTTTATCTCCTGATCATAAGTCCTTTTTGAGTAATGGATACTGGATTTTGTCAATCTGACCTTCTTTAATTGGTCTAGTTCAACCGGAGAAATTATTAGTTCAGATGGTTCTAGCCACAACTTTTTGTAAAGTAGAAACAGCAATATTATATATTTTATTATGGCTCCCTTAACCAAAGTTATGTCTGGCTACGGTGGGAAGTAAGAAACATGCAAGTTCTTGAGCTGTTCCCGAACAGTTGGGAATGTCCCCAACTTGTCTTCAAGTTTCCCAAGAAGACGACGGCAGAGAAAATCTTAGCCGATCACACTCAAATCTACACCATATTCCCTAGTTGGCCAGGATATCCGTATGGTTAAATCAAAGATAATCTAAAAAGAAGCAAACAAAAACGAATACCAATAGGAACCTTTGGTTTATAAAATCTGGTTGATATGAAATGTCTATTTTTTTTCTCAAGGATGGTTTTAAATCACAAAGGTGAACTGGCTCAATGCCGCGTCTGGCCAGACCGAGCCCTTTGTCAAATAGATTAAATATAGACCTAGACCCTACACTAGAAGCCATTTCAGGTATGAAAACCTCAGGTTGGACCATCACCTGCCACCAGATTTAGGATTCCCTGGAGCCGCGCCATATGAATTGCAATATATGATGCATGGTATTATTATTATTTTTCTATGGAAAACGATTTTTTAAGCGTCATTATCTTTGTATTGCCGAAGATGCTGAGCCAGGGGTGAGACGCTTTGCTCGACCTTCGTTGGTGGGCCCACCGTTGTCGGGATGCAAACCAAAATCTCCAACCGCGGCTTCCAGATTCGAGACCCGCACGTGGGATGCATATAAAATTCACCTACTTTTTTTTTTTTTTTGAGTAGGAATTCACCTACTTGATTGACCGTGTCAACCCTACGTCTCTATATTATCTAATGTACAGACATTGGTGGGACGACCAAGCGTGCGTCAAAGTTGCAAACTCAACATTTCAGGACGGTGAGATTAAGGGTGGCAAAACCTTAACTCCAACTCTCAATTCACATGAACCCACCCAAAATAAAACTGGTTCTAGTTGGCCATTTTAAAGTTTAGGTCAGTACTTATTGACCCTGATACCGATCCATTTTAAAAATGAGGATGAGTTGGATGGTTTTTTTGACCTAAACCTGTTTCAACCCGACCCGAATTCCACCCATTTTGGCCCCCGCATATCTGTATGCTTCTTTTGAGCCTGTTTCAACCTAACCTGAAGCCGACCCATTTCGACCCCTGCATGAGATCAAAGGATCCATCCACACAATGGCATGCTTATTTTTTTCGGATGGTCATGTCATGCAATAGAAGATATGGTGTCAGTAGGCGTAAAGGAGGGCTTATTAGTTTTACAGAGCTTTATCATGGGGTTACACCCTTCTATTGCAAGTGATCTTTGAAAACTATGTATTGCTAACTCGTCCAATTTTGTGATTTTTTATTAGAAAAGCTCCCAGGCTTCCCAAAAGTCAGGTTCAATATTTTTTTAATTTCTAACGGGTATTTTTTTTATTGCATTTTATATTATTTCTGGGGAGTATTAAACATCGTATCCATCACAACCTGAGGTAGGGGGGCGAACCAAGCGCTATATAAATGCGCTGATTGAGAATGAGTCGAACTCGAGCCAAGCTTACTGGAAGGTGTTCGAACTCAAACTCATCCAAGATCTATACCAAGCTTTCATGTATTTTGTAAGCCTTTAGCGTCCAGGCTTTGCTGATTTAGGAGCCAAGCTTCTGGAATTTGTTTGAGCTCAACTCATTTCCTAGCAATCTATAGTTAAATGAGCTTGTGATTTGATTAGCTTGAATTCTTTCCAGCTATACCCCAAAGACTTGTTTTATGCTGGGATATATTATAAGCAGTAACAATATCTAAAAAAAAAAAAGGTGAACTTTAAATTTTGTTGAATTAATACAGAAAAGATTCCATCCTATCCGTTTACTTTTTGAGAAACACAATAAAAATGCTATCATCAGGTTTGAACTCAAGAACCTCTCCCCAACAACACAAATCTACCAGGAAAACTTTGCCCATTCACCATTCACTGTTCAGTCTATTTGCATGCATTAAAACCGACTATATTATAGTATTGAAATTTATAATATATAATTAATTTAGTAATAATTATCAGTTTAGTTGGTTGGCGACTTTTTTTTTTCCCTTTTTTTTTATAAAAAGAAGCTTGTGCTTGAAGAAGGGCCTTTTTTGGTTGAAGCGATCTACTTTTGACTTACGGCAGACATCTTATTCTAAGAAAGCCCGTTGCATGCCTTGTCTATAAGCTAAGACTCTAGCTTTTTAGATTGTTTTACGCTATAAAGCCGAGTAAAGCCCTCATAAAAGTGAGGCCGTACATCAGTTTCTAGATTTTTCCGTCCTTCCGTTAGAAATGGAAAGAATTTTAGACGTCTTTTATATCTATTAACTTTAATAAATCATTTTGAATCCGTAGAAAGAAGTAATTTTTCAGAAAAAATGTGCTACTTCACCTTCCAACAACAAATGCATTGATGTGCATCAATATATATGTTGCCACCAAAAAATTCTGTCAGATGACCTGAAGGGTGCTGATGAATCCATATGATGGATGAAGATATGCCGATCTACATACAAGAAGAAGGTAGAACGTTGTCAGAGTTGATCCAAGTTAAGGCCTTTTGATACTTAAGTCGGTATTAGGGAACAACAAAAAAGAAGGAAAAAAGTTAGAACAGAGTAGAGAGAGTACTGAGTATCGTATGTACGTACCCAGTATCTTGAGCCTCTTTTTATAGATAAAGGGCCCTTGTCATACTAGAGTTAGACTTTGGAGTATAGTTATCTAGTGGAAAACTAGCTTTCAGTTTTCTTTATCTAGATTAGCACTAGAATTCGAATCTAGTTGAGATAGATTTCCTTCAATGCCACATGTCGGTCTATAGTTGGTTGATCAAATTTGAGCTATGTATTTGCATTGAGATGTTATGTACAAATAATCAACACTGTCAGGGGCAAAGTAAAAGGCCCATAGTTTTCTTATTGATCTGAGGGCAAAGTAGCCATTTGAGTGGTAGGAAAAATTCTTTTCACCGTGTGAAGGGGAAGAGCCCAACAAGAGAACACATACGGCGGGAAACAAAAAGGCCTGCCTTTGTTTTGGGACCCTCCTTTGTCAGCAAAAATAAAAATCAAACTCTCGTCATCTTCTTGGGAACAACCTTCCTCCCTTGTCTCTCCAACATCTTTCTTTAATACTGCCATAATTTTTATTTATTTATTTTTTTTCTGTGTGTCTGATATCTTTATATTTATATATAAAAACAATAACGGTCTCATTTATATCAAGTGCCATAGTTGTCCTCCCTTATCTTCCTTCCTCCTCTTCCCCTCTCTCTTTTCACCTTGCATCGTCTTCCAAAACAACATGAAGGTGGAGGTGGACTCCATATATTGCAAGAGGATTCCCCTTGAGGTGTCATTTTGGCTTCAACAGTTGCTCAAGTGCTTCCATGGACCCTTCGGTGATCTGTCGATGTTTATTAAAATTTACCTTCAAGATATGGGTTTTCGGTGAGGAATTCTTCAGTCAATGGCGTACATGGGAAAGCCAGGCAATTTTCTTTGACTCCTGCTCCAACTTGTTTTTATCTTTCTTCTTTCTTGCTTTTGTTTAAGATATATAGGTTAGGAAGAAATTAATGTTACAGAGCACTATCTGTGATCCTGTCCACATAGGAGATTACAGGCAGATGGAAAGAAATGTAATAAGATTCGACTGGTTTGTCTTGTCTCTTTTTGATCTTTTGTTTTCTTCTGGTCGTGCATTGTGGTTGGTGGAGTTGCAAGTAGGCTGATATAGTCTTGCTTACAAGTAACTTTTTCAAGAACTGAGACAAAATACAACCATGAATGCTGAGAAGATTGTGAAAAATTTCCACCCGGATATTCCACTTTGTTACCCTGGGAGAAGATGCATATATTTCACGTCTGTGTCCATATGATGACACTAATGCGATTACAACTTCTTGAAAAAATTTGCTTGGACTACATCATTTTAGCTGATAATAATTTATAGTATATATTTTGTTCAAAAGATAATTTATTGTAAACATCTCCAATTTATTTACATTTTTTCCTTATACTAATTTATTTATATTTTTGCCTACATTAAAAAAAAAAAAAAAAAAAAAATTCACCATGATGTCTCAAAATCATTCTTAATCTTTTCCTTGTTCGTATGACCTGATAAATATGACCTTTCTTTTTTTTTCTTTGAGAAAAGCTGATATGATTCAAACCTCCTACTAAACTGGCATAACATTCTCCTTGCACCCTCTGGTCGCAATCCCGTGATCCGAGCAACGTTGTAGCTTGTGACGAGGCGGACGGCAAACATTGAATTGCTCCCCCGTTGTCCAAGGCTTGCCACTTGAATAATACTCACAGTAAATATCGCAATATATACTTTGGTAATTATTAATACTTATAACTATGTTTTTGAGCCGTTGGTTTTGGCTTCAGGAGGCCTCAAAGAGCTGCATTTAGGTGCCTTGGAATCGGTATATATCCTAGGGTTTGAAAATGGCTGGTGAGCTTTCTAATTATCAGGGTTTGGTGGTTGGTGATCTTGGTAGGGCATGTTACGAGCTTTTCTTTTTTTAATCCATGTTTCAAAACTTTGCGGCTTGCATTGCGCCCAAGTGTGGGGCTTGGAAAGGCCACCTCTTGACTTTGTGGGGAAAAATACATATGCCTCTTTACTAAAATGGCACAAGTTCTTTTAACTATTCCAACAAAGTCCCACTCCAATGAATGATGGACGTAGCAAAAAATCATAAAGCAAACGGTAGGAGGTCCAACCAAATAAAAAAATTAGCATGCCACATGGCACGTAAGCATTGGTGCATCCACTATAAACATGTCAGGGGTCATGCCAATTCTATGAATTGCACAGTATTACTCGTTGTCAACTCTCTCTCTCTCGCGAACATTCGTCTAATAGGGTGAATACAAGCAATCAAATGGCCATGGACCGACTTATTAGAGTTGAATTGCTAAGACAATGAAATATGTTAAGGGGATGTGTCATGCTCATGAAACATCCAGTTTTGTTCGACGCTTCAATTTCGAAACAAAACAAAAAAAAAAAAAAAAAAAAACATACCATGATAAGTATATGTGGATGATGAAAAAAAAAAGAAAGAATAATGGTGGTTTGATTTATGATTTGCTGTGTCATGGATCCTGGATTCTTTGTAGAACTTTTGCATGAGGCATTTTAATTGGATTATATTAGTTGATCTTAATAGAGGTGATGAGGATGATATTTGTTAGAAAACATTGTGCCAGGCAGCAAATGAGCCTAGCCAGCTTATGATTTGTCGTATGTTAGTTAACCTTGTTTGACTCTAAAACTTGCAGGCAAGGTTGGATATGAGGTTTATCATTAGTTCCATTATTAGAGAATCGGTTGAATTAAGGATGTAATTTAGGACTGCTGCTTGGCGGAATTAAGAGAAAATTAGTAGGGTCTACTTTGGGTTTGCGATAAAGAGTTAACCAACTCAACGACCATGTATCTAGCAAGCTCGCTTTGGAAAACAATGGATGGGTATCTAGTTAAATTAAACTAATCATATGACATCAAGAAAAAAGTAAGTTTAAGCTCCCAAAAACAAATCACGTTTGCGCTAGATTTTTTGAGCATGCGGAGTTTCGTAAAATTTATGCAATATTGCTGGTCAGAGGATTGACATGCTTGCGGGCTGGGAACCATTGAATGCTTATTTAATACAAGGAAAGTTTTAAATATCTCATTAAATGAGTCATAATTAGAGTTATTACTGTCAGCTGGACCTCATTATGAACCTCGTAATCTCACCCTCAGCATTAATGAAGCCTCAATTTAGCTTAATTAGTTAATGGCTTTTGTGTCTCATTAATTGCCTACTTCAATAATAAATATGCCTGTTTTTGTCGGGGAAGGGAAAAATTATCTTGATTAATGGGCGAATGCGCTTTTGCGCAGCACAAGCGCTCAACTTAATTTCTTCAATGCAACAATCCACTTTCAAAAATGGCAGGAGGGGATTGATGGAATCCCCTCCGCATGTATTAGTATTTTTGCACCAAATCTACCGCTTTACCGAAACAAACCTTCATCCGGTTATGTATCCTACTGACAGCCTTATTAGATGCAGGAGCCAAGTGGCAGTCAGGTTTATTTCAAGAGGTAGTAATAAATGGTACATCCAGTTATAATATTAAGATATCAACAAATGAGCAGGAAAATTACTATTTTTTTTTATTAGAATATGGTAACCATCATTTTCCAAGAAAACTCGGAGGGATGATTGGCTGAAAATCCTATTGAATTTATGAATTGGAGCACTACAACTAGCTAATTAGATTGGGCTAGGCCTATATTTATAAGTACCGAGGAGTACTTTGGGAGTGGGCTGGCTTGAATAGCACATCAAGAAAAAAAAAGATCCTGCTGGTTATATTGGTCTAATCCACAAATCCAATAGGATTTGTATTCCGATCATTCAAACAGGCCCTTAGGAGTGAGAGAAAGTAGGTTGAATGTTTAATTAGGTAACATTTTAAGAGGTAGAGGTGTAGTCACACCAACATAGATCTGATATGAACCTAACATGGCTCATATTTGAGTTAGGACCCAGTAAAACTCAATGGAATTCATTCTGAGTGATCATAATTAATTCAAAAACTTGAATCTAGCTTAAAAACTTGGATCGTTTCAACGTTACACCATCAAGTGATGGATTGGATCGGTCTGCATCTTAGTCTTGAAGCAACTTAAAGTTACCTAAGTAAAGCTGAGATAATTGCTTGAGCCAAAAACACCTGGATGCGCCAATTTTTGCCTCTTTCCTCAACACATGCAGTAAAGAGAGGACCCTGGTTCAAATCCATGATGGGTCACGGTACTCTCATTATTTTCTAAAAGAAGAAGAGGGGAAAGAAAGAACTACTTGCAGCCCTTGAAACTTATTTACATACATACATTTTGATACATGTCCCTGAGGTACGCCCCTGACAAAATACACTAAATTCCTCCCCAAACAGAAACTGAACATGTTATTATCCTTAAGCTAGCTCGTAACCATATGCAATTTAATTATGTAGCCATTATTTGTTCGGTCAAATGCCTTGTGAATAATCTACAGGGACGCTAATGAGGCCGAAAATATAGCTAGGTAGTGCCCGTATCTATCTTAGCTGTATAGATCCAGAATCCATCCCAGTATTTTTAAGGTCGGGATTTTGGACCGGAACCCAAGACACAGCCCATGACCAACCATATGTAATGGAGTCAATGAGAAGCGGTTTTGATCCATGATTCCATTTGAAATCTAGGTTGGGTTGGGTTTGTTTGGGTCATGTTATAGACAACCTATTGGTGAACCTTTGGCGACGGATAAGTCACATGCAATATTAGCAAGACTACTATTAACATGATTGCCTTCTCTAGGAAAATGGGAAGCTTTGACATGAATCAATTTGGGAGCCACATGTTTGATATGAGTCCAAGAGCACAGCCCCGTTGGCCATCGATCAACCAATCGCTGTTGAGGAAACGCCTCATTAATCATCAGTTTTGAGTGTTGGAGAGATGGGAGTGCATGACGGAAGCTTTCTCTCTCCAGCAGCCGGTGGTTCAATAATAAACAGCCCCGACGATCATAATCCTCCTCTCAACAGGGACTAAGGACATGTTTAGTTCATATAAAGTAGAGGAAAAAAGAGATAATTTCTGAGAAATGGAGAGCGAGCTTCTTGTTTGATTGAAGTTTTAAGAGAAGAGAGAATGAAAAAAATTCTTTTTATAGAAACTCACTTTTCATATTTTGTGATAAATGAAAACTCATGAAGAAGAAGATGAATTTTGGCACTTCTAATGGGATGAAAAGTAGTGGTATTTTTATCTTTTTTAAAATATTTTTTAAGATCTATGACTAAGATTTTGTAAAATATCATGAATGATTATGATAAAATACTATATAGTAATAACATAATATTATATTAGTATTGTCATAATATTTGTATGAATATAACATTATTATTATAATATATTATATTTTTTATATTTTTATTAATATAATATTTTTATTAATATTAATATAGTAATGTTTATATTAATATAATAAATTATTATGATCTAATATTATGTTATAATATATTGATATTATTTTTATATTTATATAAATATAATAATATTATTTATATAAAATTTAGAAGTAAAAATGTATGATCTTATATCTATTAAGGATATAATGGATATTTTATATAGTTTTTTTTAGAAAAATAGATGCATAACTAAACATAAATCACCCTTGAACAAGTTATTTTTTTTACGGTCAACTAAACATTGCAAAATTTTATTTTCAAAAAATAACTTTTAAAATTATTTTTTACAAATTTTTTTTTTTCCATAAATCAAATGAGTCCTAAAAATTATTGATCGTTTAATGGAGGGACAAGCTATCAATTAACCGAATAATAATTTGTACCGGAAATAATATACTTTATACCAAAGAACACCGATATGTTTACGCTCCGAGGATGTAAAAGGTCCAAGTTTAAACAACTGAGAGCCTGAAGAGAAACACCTCGTCCTCTCCATTTATTTATTTACCTTGAGAGAGAAAGGCTTAGGCAAAGCCCACCAAGTTCTCTCTCTTTTGGATTTTTCTAGTGCATTATACATTTATGCTAGTTACACAACTCAGTTAGTACCCAGCGCCAGGGAATAACCTAGGAGCAACGCTCGCAATCTCCATATCCTCCGTGGCTTCAGCACCCCCACCGCCATGTCCTGTCCTGGATAACCACCTCCCAGATGGCCTTCTCCTCCAGAGTAGCCACCATTGTGTCCATCACCGCCATGATACCCACCTCTAGGATAGCCACCACTGCATCCACCACTAAGATAGCCGCCGTTGTATCCACCACCAGAGTGGCCACCTTTTGTATCCGCTGTCGAATAGCCACCATTGTATCGCACCACCACTATGATTGCCGCCTTTGTATCCATCACCACCAGGATAGCCACCTTAATATGTATCCACCACCAGAGTGGCCACCACTCTATCCGCCACCATCAGAATGCATGGCTACCATGCATTGTATCCGCTATCAGGATAGCCACCATCGTATCTATTTGGAAGTTCGGAGGAAAAATTCAAAATTTATAATGCCTCCAAAGTTTTCTAAAAATTTTGTCATGTTTATTTTTTTATTATATTTCTTTGTTGGTCGGATTTTTTTTATTAACTGGTTGCTTTAAACGGTCAAATAACTGTTTATCGCATATCTTAGTTTGATTGGTCGCTTTCCATTGTGGTCAATTAGTAAAAGCATCCCTCTATTTAATTACATCTTTCTGTGGAATATAAAAAATCATGAGTTCTGATTTAAGGGGGTCCGAGAATTAAGAACCTTTTCTATTCTTTCTTCAAAAATCTAGTATCTTTAGAATTCTTTCTTTTCTCAACGTCTCTCTTCGTTGCCGAGTATTAGAGGACTCTTCTCTAAAATTCTAAAAAGAAGTATGATTATACCAACACTAATGCAGCGAACCTCATCAAAATTCCGCAATACTTGGACGAGAGTAGTTTTAGGATGACTGACCTTTAGAGAAAACTCCTCTGATACCGAGTAACAAAAAGAGAAAGGAAAAGACATTGAAAAGAGAGAGTTCTCAAGATATTGGACCTCTCGGAGAAAGAATAGAAAATCGCTAATTCTCGGATCCCACGTACCAAGACTTACGGTCTTTTATAGACTATGGAAAGATGCTAATAAAGGGATGCATTGATCAATTGAATACAACTGGAAGCTATCGATCAAAATGAGATACGTCCTCTGGATAAAGGATCATTTGATCATTTAACTGCAAAGAAAGTGATCGATCGATAAAAAAAATCTTATCAATAATAATAAAAATAAATATAACAAAATTTTTAGAGAATTTGGAGGAAAGAAAAATTTTAAGTTTTTCCTTCAACTCCCTAATAATATCCTCCAGCAGCCATCGTTGTATTTGTCACTAGTGTCGCCACAGAGTTTCTCTGGTCTTGAACACCCTCTTCTTTCACCTTCCTCTTATGCATGTGCAACAAATATTCTTATCATTTAAAATGAAGAAAACACCATTTTAATTTTGATATCTCCATGGCCTCCGAAACAATGGTTAGGGCTGTAAGTTGGAAAATTTTATAGCGGCTAATTGGCGATACTCATGTATATAGAGAAGCACATGCATGCATGGGAAATGCATGTCTTGGGCATCTCGTTTGTACGAGAGAGTGATGGATATATTGTTGGCTAACGGGACCGCACATTTCTGATAGAGGTGGTCCAATATGATCTAATGACCTTGGTTTATAACAAACCATACTCATATGACCACTTGGAAAGTGGACTCCGTCAGAAGAGAGGCAAAGAGAACACCAAACACGGAGAAAGCCTTGGAAACCATAACAATCCATATTTTTTTAAATAAAAAAAATTTAATATTCTTAACCCTACAAAAATTGCCTTAATTTTTTTTTGATTGGAGGCAATTAGATTCTCTAAAATTTTTGGTGCAACATTAAGATCCATGAAGTAAGTGGGATATACATTCTGTTTTGCTTATAAAGTTTTTTTTTTTTTGAGTAATTTTGTTATTTTATTTTATTTTGATAGTTTGCTATTTATAATTTTTTTTTAAAATTTTATTACTGGATATTTATATTTGATTTTAAGTAGAACTTGTTACTTCATTGAATAATTTTTATAAATTTTAATTTTTTTATTTTAATAAAATATAGATAGCTCTGCTACTTCCTATTTACATAAAAAAAAAAAACTATGAGAACTTTGCAGGACTACTAGGACAAGAGGAGTCGTGTCTTGGTGCCCTTTTATGGCAGGTTCTTCAGGCACTAGTGTATATATGAGTTTTGCTACAGTATTTTTTAATAATATTTTATTATAAAAGGCACTTTAGTAAAATCTATTTTTTCTTCCTTCCATCCATCCCACCACGCGCATCTTCCTCCCCGGCAGTCTTCGCGCCCCCCCGGCCTCCGGCGATCGTGCTGCCTCCTTGTCCATGCCGCACCGCCCCCCTTCCCACCGGTCCCACCCCCGCGCCGCCCCCTCCCCCATCCCCGGCGGTCTCCACCCACCCACCCCCCCCCCCGCCCGTCCCACCCCCGTGCTGCCCCATCCCCGGCGGTCTTCGTCCACCCCCTCGCCTCCCGCGACCGCGCCGCCTCCCTGTCCGTGCCGCGCCGCCCCCCTCCCACCCATCCCACCCCCGCGCCGCCACCTCCCTCTTCCCTGGCGGTCTTTTTCCTCTCTTTCTTCTTCCTCTATCGTGGCTTCACCGCGCCCAACGCCTCCACCTCCCCGGCCCCCGGCGCCACCCGCAGCGCCACCGTGGTCCACACCCCCACGGCGACCCCCCGCGCCACCACCTAGCCCCCGGCATGCCTCCTCCGCTCCTCTGCATGCACCCCCCACCACCCCCCCTCCCCAACTCACGGCTGCGCCTCCTCCGCGCCACCAACGCCCCCTAACCCCCCCGGCAGCCTGTGCCTCCTCTGCTCTCGGTTCCGTGCATGCCCCCCCTGTTGGTTGTCTGCCGCCGCTCTGAGCCCCCCAACCCCCCCGCCCCCGGTGGCCGCGGTTGCTCTGCACCTATCCCCGACACTGTGCGCCCCCTCTCCAGCGGCCCATGGCTTCTCCGTGCCACCGCACCCCCCACCCCCGACGTCCCCTGCGTCCGCGGCCTGTGACTTCTCCGCGCCGCCGCCTCCGATCCCCCACCCCTTGGCCCTCCTCCCCCCATGGTTTCTCCATGCCGCCGCCGCCATCACCGCCCCCGCCCCTCCCCTCCTCCTCCCCAACTCCCGGTGCCCGCGCGGCTCCTCCGCGTTTACCCGGCACCTCCCCCTTCTCAAAAATAATTCTCATCTTTAAAATATTTACTCATCAGCCATGCACATGGGCAGTCTACTAAGCTCAATCACATATTTAATCTAATAATCTAAATAAATAAAAATAAAAAAATTAAAACATTTTTTAGAGCGTCATAGTAATATATATATATATATATATTAGAAAGTTCTTGAGAGAGGGACAGGGACTCCTTTTATATATATATATATATATATATATATATATATATTAGAAAGTTCTTAGGAGAGGGACAGGGACTCCTGAGGCCTAGCTTGCATATATGGTCTGTCGCATTAAATTGAGTGCTGGTTCTCTCCATCCTTGTGAAATAATTTTATCCTGTGATATAAGTCACACCATCCTTTTGGTTGAAGTGCAAATGCGCAGGAAGATGTAAATGCACTTGTGGAACTAATGGCTTTAATTTCAGGAATTTGGTAACTATTTGTTAAAAAAAATGGTAAAGTCAGAACATCAAATAATATCTGGTTACCTATATATGTTTAAGTATTCTAAATGATTGAAGCAATTATTTTGTTTAATTTAACCCTAACATACTAAACTAGAAGTTGGGAACACGTAGATGTTGGGTGGTAGAGCCTGATCTATCTACAAGAGGAGCCCAATCAAGAAGCCCAGAAAAAGCTTTCCCTCCAAAAAAAAAAGAAAAAGAAAAAAAAGATCAAATGGGCTCGGCCCGCTGGCTGGTGGCGCCAGCACGCCTAGCAGTCCATACGAGCCCGCACGGCAAAGGCGGGTGCATGGCCTGGTGGGCGTGTAGCCCAGCCCTTCGTAGGCATGCTTTCATGCGCGCAGGTTGGCCGCAAGCGCGTGGACGCATGCGGGCCAGCCACTGCAGGCCCACGCAGTTGCACCAAGAGTGTTTTTTCCTTAGTTTCACGCGGTCCACTAGACCAGAAGGTGGTTTCATGGGCATTTCATGCAGTCCATAAAAAATTCTATGGACCGGATGCACGATCGGACAGGCTAGAGACACAGAGAGGCTTGATCAGATGACTGGGAGTCAATTTGAGCTTGATTTGGACCGATATCTTTGTTTTGGATGCAATTTTGAAGCTCTATTTTGGCTATAAAAAGGCTTGTGGGCATAGGAGACTCGGTAAAACACAGAAAGAGCAGCAAGGGCTTTTTCGAAGGAGAAAAGATAGCTTTTTCAAAAGAGAAAAGAGAAAAAGAAAGAGAAAAAGAGAGAAAAGGCAAGGATTCTTCTTATAAGAAGGCAGAGATTTTTCTTATGTGCAATATATAGGAAATCATCAGGTGAGTGAGTCATCGGTGGAATTTTTTTCTTCCTATTTGGAGCTGTCCTTGCATCCAGAAGAGAAAAAAAATGATTCTTTTTATTTTTTGTCCTTTGTAAATTTTTTAATTTTAGTGAAGATATTATTTCCTACGGCCATGGATGTAGGAGCAAGAAACTCCAAACTACATAAATTTTCTATATTTTAGACTTATGAGATTTTATTATTATTTTTTTTGTAATTACCGTATCCACTGTACATCGTTCTAGAACACTCTGTCCAGTCGATTTGATCAACTAGTATTAGAGCAGCATCAGGTTTGAAAAAATAAGTGGAAGTGATGGTGGAGATGAAGGAAAGGTCAAGATCGACAAGTTCGATGGAAAAGACTTTAGATTGTAGAAGATATAGGTCGAAGATTATCTGTATTAGAAGAGGCTTCATCTATTTTTTGAAGGAAACAAGCTTGAAGACATATCACAAGTAGATTAGAAATTGTTGGACCGTCAGGCTTTACAAGTTATCAGATTGACCTTGGCCAGGAACATCATGTTTAATATCCTAGAGAAAAAGATGATGGTAGATTTGATAAAGGCTCTGACCAATATGTATGAGAAGCCTTTTCCAATAAGGTATATCTTATGCATCGTCTAGTTAATTTGAAGATGCTCGAAGGTGCATCTATTATTGATCACATCAATGAATTTAATCTAATTACTAATCTATTAAGCTCTGCTGATATTAATTTTGAGGATGAGATTCATGCTTTAATTTTGCCGTCCTTTTTTCCCAAGAGTTGGGGTGCTACTATAATTGTCATGAGTAGTTCTTATGGCTTAAGCAAGCTGAAATTTGTACTACTACAAGAAAGGCTACGGCCGCAGTTCGTAACCGCTGTCGTAGCCCAAAAAACTACTGCCATAGGCTATGATAGCGATTTTCTAATGCTGCTACTGTGGCCGTCGTCGTAGCTCTATGGTAGCGGTTGTTTGAACCGATGCCATAGATAGCCTATTGCAGCAGTTTATAAATCACTATAATAGATCGATCTATAGCAGCGATTTTGTAACCATTGCCATAGGTTATATATCGCAGCGGTTACATAACCGCTACCATAGATAATTTATAGCAGCGGTTTCTTAACCACTATCATAGATTTAATGCAGCGGTTGGCACCATTTGCATCAGGAACCTATGGTAGCGGTTGGCATGGATATAACAGCGATTATAAAACCACTGTCGTAGATCTTGAATAATTAAAAAAATTAAAATTTTTATTTTTTTATATATTTTATTTGATAAATATAGATAAATAATATAAGAAAATATAATAAATATAAAAATTATTCTAAAATATTAAAATTTTATTATCGAATAAAATTTATTATAATATTTTTTTAAAAAAATAAAATACATCAAAAGTCTTCTAAATCTACATCATCGTCGTCGTTACTGAGAGCCGGAGCCGATGCTAGTGCTGGAGTTGGAATGCAGGCCAACATATCCTCGAAGCCCGTGACTCCAAAATACGCACTAAGCATCGACATCATATCTCTCACGATGCCCTTCAGATGAGATACGTGCTTCTCAGCCCGATCTGCCCACGTCGTAGTATGATCTGCCCATGCCAACACCTCCTCAAGCTCCTTCCGACTGATGACACCAAAAGTCTATGAAGAGATGCTCACCTCGGATCAGTAGCTCGTCGGCATGTGTCCGAGCCTACATCAGATCCTTCAAGAGTGCTCAAACCCTAAGATCGAAGATAGATGGTCATGGGGCCCAAAGGTATCCGGGCCCTCGCTCGCAAGCGCATTTAACTGATCCTATAATTATAAATTAAAATAAAATTTTATAAGAAATGCTATAATACTAATCATATATACTAATATATTTAATACTTACAAAAATACGCTCGATCACGGAATTCATCGATCTGCCCATCTTGTCGGTACGGCTGGATCAGAAGATCTCGCTACGGTTGGACATCACTCCATCTCTCATCAGCTATAACAAAGAATAAATTTATCAAAAAGATGATAAAAAAATATAAATTTAATTTGTCTAGTAAGATTTAGAATTAATTACCTTTCTATGTATACGACTGGTCATAGACTTACGATCCAGAGTGTGTGTGTATACTCCTGGGCTGCACGGTTCTTTCGGTTCTGATCGAAGGTAGCCTAACAAATATTTAAATAAATAATAAATATTTAAAAAATATTTAAATAAAATTTTAAGCATATTAAAAAATTCAAAAGTTAGAAATTTTACCTCGAACTTCTGGCTCCTCCAGTGTCTAACCATCCTCTCCCACTGACTCGGAGGACAATCTTGTATCCAGAGAATAAGCTTCTTCGAAGTTTTTCATCGGTGCTCGAGCCATCCTCTATGGAGCTTGATCTTGTAACCTCGGTACAACTCTTCGATCTTTCTTAGTCGGACATCTTGAGCCCTCTCATGATCGAAGAAGTCATACCTTCTCTACACAAATTTATCAAAAATTAATTATAAAATTATTCTAATCAAATATATATAGTGTAAATATATAAAATGCATAAATATAATTAAGATGCACGTACTTACCCATATCTCCTTCCATACTCGATCCTTGATAGTAGCATCCATCAAACGCCAGTCTCTAGGCTCTACGAAAATGATGTCCGACCACCTCACAAGCACTCTAGAAAAGGAATGCATCTTTCGTGCGGTCTTCCCTACCGACCTTCCCTCCGCATTGTAATAGACCATCACCTGATGCTGACGGCTCCACACGTGTGCCATACATATGGGACCATAAAATATCCAGCTGGATGATGCACCTACAATGCAAATATATTATGCAAATATATAAGTATATAAATATTATCTAAAAAATAAAGTTATGCTAATATAATAAAAATGTACACTCAGATGTTTGTATAGTAGCATGTGTCTCAGATATGGACGATGGTAGAGGCTCAGCTATCGATGGAGTAGATGCCATTGGTGGACTAGATGCCATCGATGGAGTAGATGTCGATAGTGGAGGTTTCTGAGCAGTCGATGTCGAGGTGGATGAAGTATGATCTGACTGCTTCTCGAATGCTAAACTATGCGTAACCCACTAAGGGGCAGGAGTAAAAGCTAGATGGCATTTCGGTGCCATCATGATATGCAACGTTAATGAATATTAATCAATATAATATGCTGAATAATAATATTATTATAGCATCAATAAATAGTCTCTAATATGTACACTAATCAATTGACGGGTCTATCATTATGCAATGCAATAAATAAAAGCAACAAGATATAAATATCCAAAAAATATTATGTAATAAATTCTATAATATGAATTATATTCATAAATAATTAAAGATGAGCAATAGTCGTAGATCTGATCTCTTGCATGAACCTTGGTGTTAATCTAGGAACCAAAAAGAAGAATAAAGTAGATGATGGTAGCACCTTAGGACTTAAAGTTGGAACCTTAGAGAGACATCAAATTCTATTCGCTCAGAAGTTGAACCAGCTTCATGCCTGAGATAGCTGGCTCCGTGCCTGAGACATTCGGCTCGGATCCTTCCCCAGCCAGCTTGATCACAACCCGAGCTGGCTCGACTGCGTATCCAAGCCGGCTCAGCTGTGTGTCATCCCCTTGATTACTCCCTCTCTCCCTCTCTCGATCTTTCTCGTCGATGACGATGGTGAGGCCGAAATCCTCTCTTCCAACTTTTTTATCTCTCGATCTTCCTCTCTCCCTCTCTCGATCTTTCTCGCCGATGAGGTCGGACCCCATCCCTTCCTCTCTCACTCTCTCTCGTCGGCAAGGCTGGACCCCATCCCTCTCAGTGATGCCAATGAGGTCGGACCCCCTCCCTCTCTCTCTCTCTCTCGCTCTCTCGATCTTCCACTCTCCCTCTCTCGATCTCCCTCATCGATGAGGCTGGACTCCCTCCCTCCGAATAATGGCGGCGAGGCCAGATCTCTTCCTTTCTCTCTGAAGTTCAGATCCATCAGGTATTCGAGTTCGAATTCGGTATCAGTAATTAAAATTGGGTTCGAATCTGAAATTCAGGTTCCGATCCGAACCCAATCTATTGATAGATCTAGTCCACAACCGTCGACATGGCATAGTCCAAGGCTACCACCACGGCACGACCCAAAAACTATGGCATGCAGATAATTATAATAATTATAATATTTATTATAAATATTTTATAAATTATTATAAATATATATGATTAATAAATAATACTATAAAATTAAAAAAAAATTATATATGTGGCTATAGAGAGTGGATCATACCGAAAGTTTCGAGGATCGTCGGCGATAATGCTAGAGGAGGACGACGGCACTAGAGGTAACCTACGAAATAAAAGTAAGATAGTGAAATAGAGAAGAAAGAGAAAGAGGAAAGAGAGAAAAAGAGCAGGGGCGGCCAGAGATGGAGGGCTAGGGGGAGGGGGCACACTGACGAGGAGGTCGAAGGAGGCTTCACACTCAACCAGAAGAGGGTCAGAATGGTGGTGGTGGGGGGGTGGGATTTCATGGGGGCCGAAGGAGGGTGGAGGGGGCTCGTCGAAAGGAAGGTTTGGTTTCGCACCAGGGTCAGAGGAGGATAGAGTGTGGGGGAGGAATTTCATGAGGGGTCGGCGGAGGATCGAGGGTGGATGGAGGTTCGTCGAAGGAGGATTTCATAGGGGGCTGACGGAGGGTCGGATGGGGGCTCATCGGAGGGAGGGTTCGCTGGGGGTCGAGGGAGGGTCGGTTAGGAGGGCGGGGGGGGGGGGTGGGGTTTCACGGAGGGCTGAGCGAGGATGGAGGGGGATTCGTGGAATCCGAGGAAGGGTCGGATGGGGGTTTGCCAGAGGAGGGATTTCACTGGGGGTCAAAGGAGGGTCGGATGGAGGGGTGGGGGGTCGGGTGGAGGGTGGTGGATGGTGAGGAGGGGCGACCGGAGATGGAGGGCTAGAGGGGGAGGGGGAAGAAGGGGCGGCATCGATCGAGGGGGAAGGAGGGGCGGCATCCGTCGGGAGGGAGGAGGGGCGACGTCGATTGGGAGGGAAGGAGCCTCACCGATGACAAAGAGGAGGGGAAGAAATAGAGAGAGAGATCGAGCGCACACGGAAGAGAAGCAGAAAAAATTTGAAGGTTTTTAATCTCACCTACGACAGCGATTATCGAACCGCTACCATAAATTTATGACAGTGGTTATCCAAAAGCGCTGCCATAGATCTACGATAGCGGTTCTATAACTGCTGCCATAGATTTATAGCAGCGATTTTTGATAACCACTGTCGTAAATTAGAAATAATTTTTTAATTTTTTTTAAAAATATTATATAATTTTAAAATTTAATGCCAATCTTCACCGTTCATTATCTAAATAATTATCATTAGAGTGTCATCGCAAAAGATCACCTTGATCCGATGGCCCTAGCTTCATCGATCAAAAAAATTTGATTTTGATGATCATAAATGATAATGCGATGATCTGATAGATAGAGACCTTCGATGGATCCAAAAATTTGTAATGATGATCTCGATGATGTTTGTAACATACTATCAAAGTTTTACTTTAATCGGATATCGTTATCATGGTCAATTTAGTATGGAATGATTTTGATTGTTAAATTAAAAATAAGTGATCAAAAAGTTAAACGGCATCCGATTATGAGATAATTTTTTAGCTAAATGATCTTTGTTATAATTTTAAATATTTTATATGATGATGATGGTAAAATTTAAATTATTTTCGTATAAACTATTCATGTTAAATAGATATTGTAAAAGCATGAGCATAACAAGTGAAGTTTTAGAATGGTTATTAAGAGACGTATAGTTTTAGATCGTTCTTCATCTCATGAGTTAAATTTTATAACCACCACCATAAAAAATGATTAAAGTAGTAGCCAAGATCATTTATAAAAAAAAATTATCTCATAATCGGATACCGTTTGATCCTTTGATCACTCGTTTATCATTTAACGATTGAAACTAATCTATACTAAATTGACCAACATAACGATATCTGATTGAAATAAAATTTTGATAGTACGCTACAAACATCACTGAGATTATCATTGTAGATTTTTTGATCCATCGGAGTCTCCATCTATCAGATCATCGCATCGTCATTCATGATCATCGAAATCAAATTTTTCTGATCGACGAAGCTAGGGCCATCGGATCGAGGAATCTTTTGCGATGACACTCTAATGATAATTATTTAGATAATGAATGATGAAGATGGATATTAAATTTTAAAATTATATAATATTTAATATATATATATATATATATATATATATATATATATATATATATATATATATATATATATATATATATATATATATATATATATATATATATATATGACAGCATTTATAATTAACCGCTACCATAAATCAGCTTATAGCAGCGGTTTTTATTAACCGCTGCTACAGGTCTGACTTATGATAGCGGTTACAATGAACTATTGCTATAGGTCAGTTATAATGAACCGCTGCTATAGGTCGACCTATAGTAGCGGTTTTTAGGAACCACTGCTATAGGTCCGACCTATGACAGCGATTTTCGGTAACTACTGTTATATATCGGAGCTATGGCAATGGTTATAAAAACTGCTGCCATAGATCCGACCTATAACAGTGGTTAACGAAAACCACTGTCGTAGGGGCTATGGTAGCGATTTCAAAAATCGCTGCCATAATATGCACTGCCATGGGCCATTTTTATAATAGTAAAATAGTCTCCCATCATCTAAGCTTATCTATTCGGCCGCTCTATGCCTTGTGCCTGATTGAGTCTCTTGAGGATGGAAAATAGCGGAAAAACCTGGGGAAAACATTGGATAAATTAACAAAAAATAAGGGAAAGATGGAGAATAATTGAAAGGTAAGATATGAATGGAGGTTGTGGCGGTGCCATGGAAGGGGGATCACTAGACGACATGAGAGAGACCAAGGACATGGAGGTTAGGAAAGTTGGTGGCACCGACGGTGGTGAGGGAAGGGAGAGGGCGAGGAAGGAATCAATGGTGGGAAAGCGGGTGAGGGTGGAAGTGCGGCAAAGAGCAGAGTCATGGGTGGTAATCTTACTATCGTGGGCGATAAGGAAGGAGCCCGAGAAGGCAGCAGAGATGGCAAATGGAGGGTTGCAGCCAGAGAGGGGGATGGCGGGGGAGCGACGAAGGATGGAGGGTTTGAAGAGGGAAGGATCAGAAAAAAAAGAAAAAGAAAAAAAAAATCTCATGGCTCATATGGAGTTATAAGCTAGTTTTGAATTAAAATGAAGAAAAAAAATGTCCAATCGAATTGAACATGCCAATCCAGTTGATTCGTCCGATTCTCCTAGATTTAACCAAATCTTGACCACTTTTAAAAAAGAACATTTGAATCAGATTGTACAAGCACCGATTCTTGATTAAATCGGTTGAGCCAGTCGATCTAGTGTGATTTTAAAAGCAATGATTTGCCTTGATATCTTTTATAATGATTCACGATCCGATCCACAAAAATTAGTCTAGAGATATTATTTAATTTTTTTGATCTTATATAAATATCTAAGATTTTTTTTAATGTACCATATATATGAGGCTAAATACAGCAATACGACATCTCGTATTTGCACTTTTGTTTTTCGTAGGAATATCACCATGACTTATTCTTATTTAACTTCTCCTTTGCATTGCATGTTAAAAGTATATCGGTATTTCAGTTCAAAGTGACTTAACTCACGCTTCATGTTGATTAGGTTAGGATGAACGTGATGTCTAGTATCATAGTTCTCTTTGCTGTTCACGCACTGTACTTCCATTAGTTCGGTATGCACGCATCAATTTTTTTTTCTTTTTTTCTTCAAATAAAAGTTCTATTGTGTTCTATTTATTTCCAGCTATTAAATCTATGACCAAGGTCCTGTCGCTGCATAGCTCATTGTGTTAATCCAAGGATTGAACGCTGGACCTTTAATAAGCCGTGCTGCACTAGCTCTATTCGAGCGCAGATCCTCCCCAGTCTGGGTGGGGCATTGTATGATGGGATGCAATGATGGATGGTTGCCATCAGCAGATGGCCAGCCATCAAACAAGGAGTCCACAAGTATAGATCGTGGCATACACAGCATATATATATATATATATATATATATATATAGTTTGATGATCATCGATCTTTTGATGATGGTCTTTCATGATCATACCGTATTCTATAGTGCTGTGTGTGCATCGCAGAGGATCCTGATTGGCTCTACTCACTCCCAGAGACAAAATAATTCAAAAACAAGTGAAGAACACAGCTTGAAGCACAACAACATGACATTATCATAACGACATATATAAGCTACAAGATAGGCTGTGAAGCACCGGAATCAGGAGGACGCAGCTCTCCTCCCTCTCAGGCAGATACAACCGTTTATTCTCTCCAACAGAAAACACCTAGAAACCATACCAAACACAAAGCAAAATACTTAGCGTCCATCAGCATGCATGCCATACCGTCTTCTTAGTTCTGCACCTGATCAGGCAGGTATTCATCGTCGGGGATCTCATCAGGGTGAGAACAGCACTGGCAACCACCATAGTATCCACGGCGGCAGCATCGGTAGCGACAGTATCCACCACGGCCGGGGTAGCCACGCCCCGGATATCCATAGTCAGGATTACCACGCCCCGGATAGCCGCCATAGCCGCCGCCACGGTAACCGCCACCGGGGTACCCATACCCAGGGTTCCCACCATATTTCTCGTCATGAACGCCGACCTCGTCCGTTTTCTTCTCATCTGCATGGAGCATGAGATCACGATGGTAAATTAATCATGTGCATGCTGTCCCTTAACGATTAATTTAAAATATTAAACATGAACTATATGTAATTAGTCCATGATATATATATATATATATTGGTCAATCTTGGGAGAAGCTGTTCACAACCATCTAGCTATTAGTTATTTTGATGACTTCTGCATGCATGTCTTCATGAGTGATCTCCATAAGGTGGTTATTTGACTTCTGCATGAATGCATGACCTATTGCTATAGCATGCCGGCTGAGTGATTCATGCGATCTTGGTTTGCTCCTAATCAAGTATCGCGGCAAATAATTAGCCGTATAAGTTGACGAAAAAAGCTTCGTTGAAAGATTTTCTGAAAGGAAATAGGCTAGGTGCAATCTTGGATTTAATAATACGCTGCATAACGTCACCCTTATATGAAACGTAGGGCAGCAAGTAGACCATATAGAACACCACCCTTGTTCCCATATACAGGAAGAATATGTAAAGGATTGATTGAGGGCTAACGTGTGAGGAAAGTTCACAAAACTCACGGGTTTCCCCAGCTAGCTCCCGAGCTGCCACCTCAGAGGAGACGAGGAGAACTGCTACCAAGAGAACACCAAACACAAGCAAAGCCTTGGAAGCCATCTCTTCCTACTGACTTGAAGATGGATAGGAGTGAGGTGAGAAGAGCCATAAGATCTCCTTCCATATTTATAGTTGAAAGAGGGAACCGAGGAAGGTAGAGGTAAGGAAGACTCGGAGGTGGTCGTATTTACGAGGGTGTGCAAGAGGAGAAGAGGTGACCCACCATGCAGTTGGGAGATACTCCCGGCCATTAGTGCGCCCCATCACTGCATGAAATAAAAATATCGATCTAGATAGCTAGTGGCCTCCAGTATAATTATATATGATATATGTGTCAGCTCAGGCATTTAGTCGATGTAGTTGGAAGGGACGGTTCCTTGTTTATTTGCTTATTTGCACATCAAGTTGCAGCAAAATGCGGCCAAGATCCACAATATCTTTCCTCCGTTCACCGGGAAAAAAAAAAAAATCCTTTCTCATGCCCTTCTCTTGGGAGTCCTGATCAGTGCCGCATTTTTTGACCAGTTTTTTCTTTCACTCGTTGGTGGATAAATTAAAGTCAAACGAATTCAATTGTTCATCATTGCAATACATCAGAAAATGCCCTCCACTCCTACACTTGCTTTCATTATCCTTTGAACTACTTGTGCTATCACATTCTACAACGTCAGCTCCTTACCGCTATGCCTGCCATTGGAAACGGGATACATGCATGTCAAAAATATACTAAAAATCAATGCCATTTTCACGTTTCTACTCGTTCAATAAGTTGAAGTGGGTATAATCCTGAGCTGCACATCATTGCAAATCATTTATGGTGCATTTTCTTTATTAGTGGAAGGAAAATTAGAATCGGAATCGAAATAGTTTGGAATGAGAATTGGAATAGCCATATATATTGCACGAGCAATTGATTTGTGATTGAAATCAAAATCAGAATTGTAATGAAATTTAAATACCAAGATTCTAATTTTGAAGGTGTTGCAAGAAGATTTCAGATCGTTGAGAGAAACTTGCGCTGGAGAGCTAAATTGAAGTTGGGTTGACGTGGATCACGGATCAATCTATAAAAAATTTTTTAAGAACTAATGAGGTACCCTTCGGCTAGGATCCTCCGATGCTTAAGTTAGCTGAGACCTTGTGAATAGATAGTGGAAATAGAAGGCAAGAAAGCAGAAGAAGAGGGTTTGAGTAGAGAATGATTCGATCTTCCTTCAATGAGAAAGTCGAGAGTGATTTCAGCAGAATGTCTACTCCATGAATTTTGTACTTATCTTGGAGGGATACCCTATCCCCTATTTATAGAGAAGATTTGCTTAGGTCTTAAGAAAAGTTTGTTTGCCATTAGTTTGTTATGATCAGTTGGATTGTAGCTATTGACCGTTTTACCTTAATAGCAGTCAGTTATAGTATAGTTGGAGGATCGCAATTAGGTGAGAGTGCAATTGATGCTTGCTGGCTTCTAGAGTGTGTCAAGGTCGGTAAATCATCGATCTAAATTTATAATAAGATCGTTATTTTATCGATCTTGAGAGACTTGGATTGTGAATCATGAGCAATGATTATCCATGTCAGTAGAAACTTGATGTTCTATTGATCTTGGATTGCCTCCTGCTTTTATGTTGAAAGAATGCTGATCTAATCTTGACTTGTTAGTAGATCGGCTAAATACCGATCTAGAGGATGTAGCCTTCAGAACCATTTTGGTTTTGCTATGGTCGGTATATTATCGATCTGATCTCGATTACTTAGCCGATTCTCATCATTGCTAAGGTACAGCAAGGGCTCCAGGTTGGTATTTTACCAACCTAATTCCAAAAATTATAGTTTTTGCATTATTTGGGATGGTGGTCCCTTTGATGGCATCACGTGTCTGATGAGGATTGTCCATACCAACAGTTGCCCCCAACTTTCTAGACTTGGAGTTGAACTCTATTGGTGATAAGTGTAGAAAGTCATTTCAAAGATCATTCACTGCGCTAAGGATTGTGCGGTGCAATTACCAAATTTGATTTTTAAATAATTTGAAAAGATACGTCGTCTCATTTATCAAAATTATCATACTCTGACATTTAAGAAAGCATAGGAGAGAGTGACACCATCATTGATTGTATCACTATTACCCAAGCAACGTGGGGCACGTGGTGTCCATCTGTGGGCCAGTTGAACTGCCATGCAGAATAGATCTACGTGGCTTGATCTAGGCCGATGTATCAAAATAGTTTTTTTGTGGCTTTTTTACATGACCGACAGATAGTTTAAATCCAACGATGGGTAGCTCAATCTGTACCATTGCCTCCCCTTATATACAGGGCATTTATCCATTCCTCTTTTACTTTTATTGTCTTTTACCTGGAGCGAGGGCTTTACTGTAAAAGAAGCTTCCGGGCATCTAGTTGGTCGGAGAAGAGGATGGTTTTGGTGGTCGCCGGAACTTAGAGAGGGCTAACCAGAGCATCAAAGAAGGCTCCCTTCTCCTTTTGCTAGGGTCTCTTTTTTCTTTTAGAGCTTAGAGCTTCCTTTTTCTAGGAGTTCCTTCCTTTGGAATTCTCTTTCCCTTTCTTGAGTCTTTTCTATGTCTTTCTTCCTTAATGTCCTCTGAGGAGAGCACTTCTCCTGATGGCGGCAGTATAAGGGGGAGCCAATCCTAGGTGACCATGAGATCTGGTGCACCCAGCTCCTGCTTGCCATTAAGGCGGGTAATCTATCTCAGGGTGCCACCGAGGCTGGCGTTTCTAGTGACGATAGTTCAGGATCTCCAGTGAGAAGATTTCTAGATTACTTTGGTTCCAGTACTGAGCCTTCTATCCTGATCGATGTCGATCTGGATAGACTCAGAAAAAAATATTTTATCCCTGAGTACTTCTAACTTATAGCTCCCAGGCCAGGTGATCTGGTTACACAGCCTCTTGAAGGTTGTATGTTCTTTTATGATGAGTCGCTTCGATCTAGGTTATATTTTTCTTTGCATCCCTTCATCTATAACATACTAGATTACTATGACCTACAGCCAGCTCAGATCACCCCTAATGCCATTAGGATCATTTTGGTTTTCATTATCTGTTGTAGTTTTGCTGCCGTCAATTTTAGGACCTTTTTGTTTATGGCTCTTTTTATTTTGAAGAAACATCCAACTGAGAAAGGCTGGTGGTACTTTTCATCCCGACCTAATTGTAAATTTGGTCATGTCCTCTCTTCTTCAATCTATGACTGAAAAAGTCATTTTTTTTAATTTCTTCTGATACTCCTTAAGATTTCTGGTGTAGATACCAGAGCTACCAGAAGTTGGTGACATAATTTAGATTCAATTTAGATTGAAAAAGTCATATCAGAATAACTCTACTTTAGTTATTTAGTTTCAGTCTTTTTAATTTAGTTAATTAATTTTTTTTGATGCATTTAGTTTTGGATCCATAGGATCATACTTGAGTTTATTTTGGATTGAGCCTTATTTGGAAAGAGACCATCATAAAGAAGCAAGCTTGGTCCACATTATCTTTGGAGCCACCATCCTCCACACGTTTAGGAAGAAAATACACATGCCAGCATGTGCCATGCCCAAGGATCTTCATGCCAAATTGTGCCAAGCATCAAGCGCCCATATGAGTTTTTTTTTTTGCTAAGATTTTTTAAGAGTTCTTGATTTCTTACTTATTTTATTAAAAGACTGATTTCTTCTCTATGGTTTCATAAAAAGATAGATATGATATATTATTATATTTAAAAATCATACATAATATTTTATTTTTTTGTTGGGATGGTTGATCTTTTTCTTGTAAAGGGAATAGAATTTCTAAAAAAATAGAATCCCTAGGATCCTATATAAATCCATGTATCTTTTATGAAGGAGACAATGAATATATGAATGATTTTACCCATAAATACTTATGTCAATCACTCCGAGAGGGAGAGTGTGTGAGATCCAAAATCGTCCCACAAGAAAAGGGTGTGAGTCCCACTTTTTTTCTATCTCTTTAACCTTCATCTTCTTGAGATCCAGTATTCCTATGACTTCGATTTATCTTCACCATCTACCTACATAAGCCTATTCCACCAAAAAAAGATTTGTCTCCTCCAAAATTTTTATTTATCATACAAAGAGAGAAAGAGTAATCTATTATTCTATAGATCAAACATTGACAAGGATCTTCATTCCTTCTCAACTGATCTTTGATTTTTATTTTTTTTTTTAGATTCAATATTGGTAAAGACCCAATTCTTTATCGATAGATTTGCTTGGTTAAAAGATTAAGAGCCCTAATCAGGATAGTTTCTTAACTATCATGATCCGAATTCTTCTTATTTTTTTAGATTTTCTTACAGACTTAATTTCTTCCTATCATTCATTTTATTTATATTTTTTTTATAATTATTGATGAGCATATTTAATTTTTATTATCTTTTTATTTACTTTATTATTGCTAGTTATTTACTGATCTCTAAAATGATATTCATCTGCATCATTTAGATTGATCGTGCTTTAGTTTCATATCAATCAGTCATACCTTCTGAGCAGAGTATAGATAACTAGACTATCTGTTCTAAAAATAATGTGCTACGGTCAGACGTAATTTATTATTGATGAACGAAAGAAAGCTTGATCTTTTTTTTGATTATCCTGCATCAATTTGGTATCAGAGCTGGATTGGTTAGGGCTTTAGTTTAAATTCTGTAATTTAAATTCCTATAAGTTAAATTTTTATATTTTAAATTTTATAATTTATTTTTTAGCATTTTTTTTCTCTTTCTTATTGCATTTTATTCTTGCATCCTAAACTTGCATGACCACTAGATCAGATTTCTAGTACCAACGTTCTACTTTTCCATCCAGTATCAATATGGATCCTAATACAGTAGCCATCATTAATGTCCTGATCGAGAAGTTTGATGACATGAAAGATTTTATAAAAATCATGAGTAAAAGAATACCAGTACTAGAAGAAACTAAGCAAAAATAACCTAAACTTAAGTCTTCCCAATTATCTATAGGATAGAGAAGAAGAAATCTAGATCTAAATCGACCTATAGCAACACGTCCACACCATAATCAGTTCGACCAAGATGAGCATGTCCTTAGAAATATGAAGATCGAAGTTCCAAATTTTGATGGTTGTCTAGATCTGAGAGAATACCTAGATTGAAAATCGAACATTGACCATTATTTTGGATGATACGAAATATCTAAAGTAAGAAGAGTTAGATTTGCTAGGATGAAGTTGGTTAGGCAAGTTCGACTTTATTGGGAGAGTGTTGAGCATCTTCTCAACCAAAAAAGATAAGATCCGATAGAAACCTAGGATGAAATGAAGAAAAAACTTAGAGAAAAATACCTCCCCACCTCCTATCAACAAAGAATTTTAGATCAATGGCAAAGACTTACTCAAGAAAATAGATCAGTTCCTAAGTACATCATGAGATTTGATGAGTACCTCATGAGATGTGGAGTAACCAAAGATATGATTGTTACCTTATTTAGATTTAGAGCTAGATTACGAGAGGATATCCAACGTTAACTCTTTTTATGAGAGGTAAGCATGTTAGAACAAGCTTATCAATTTGCTATGGACTTTGGAAGATTCTCTAGGTATTCAACTACCCATCGTCTTGAACCTAGCTGAATAACTTCTTCTAGATCGAGACCCAATACTAACCAGGCTCCTAGTAATGGACCTCCACATACAAATCCTATTGTGAGAAAAGAAGATAAAGAAAAAGAAGTTGTAGGAGAGTTATCTAAGGGAAGTAGTTCTTGATCCCATTATTTTAAGTGCCATGGTTATGGTCATTTTGCTGCACAATATCCTAATTGATCTTTATTTATAAAAGAATTAGAAAAAAAACTCTAAAAAATATTGAAGAGAAAGTTTATGAAGCTGATCCAGACTTTATTAGCCGAGCAGTTTGAGAGTATTGAGGATATCCTAAGTTTTTTGCACCGAAGTCAGATCTTGTTAGATATATGTGCCCTAGAAGCCAGAATTGGCTGACACTAGTAATACACTTCTTGGGGCAAAATTGTAATTTTGACTATAATTAATGAAATGGGTTATTTTCTATCACACATGTGTATTTAGTGTCTGTGATACATCCTTTGAGTTAATGGTAATGATAATTCATATTTTCAAGAGTTGAAAATTTAAGACATGAATAATCATTATTAACTCATAAACAGCTCCCGACCATAGGATCATCACGAGGATGGTGATTGATCCGGAAGGTTGGTGTACGATCGCTTCTCTTTAGTAGATGAGTCTTGAGTCTACGGTGTGGAGACACCGGAGCGAGAGTACAGGTACTCGTTAGAGAACGAGGGCACTGAGCGTGACCACCTCGAGTAGTCATTAGGAAGTCTACCTTCTCGTCAATGACTGACTCGATGCTGCAGTAGTGTGTCTGGTTCTTTGACCTGAGATGCATCGGCAGTTCACCTTGAGGGTGTTATAGTTTGACTACACCATTACTCGGTCTCCTAGCCATATGGAACCCTGAGGTGTATGTTGGCTATAGCATGTTCATTGTAGGAACTGGATTGCATCAAGATGGGATCTATCTACCTCGGTGGTAGAGGAGTAGCCCTATGATGATCATGAGAATCAAGTCCTGAAGCCCATGGCCATGGCAGAGTGAAATAATAGAAAGAGTTTCTATTTAGATTTTCACATTGGACTCGAATCGAATGATTACATCATATGACAGAGACTAGGGTTTGACGAGTTCACCTTAACCCTAATCTGATCGGGGCTCAAGATAGAAGAACTGAATCACACAGGTAGCTGCACCAAGAGGTTCGCATTCAGCTCTGATGGGTTGCCACCATATACTGCTAGGTGTCACTGGTGGATTTTGGAAGCAATTAGAATGATTTAGATGATCGATCATTCTAGCTGTTCGAATCAGAAGAGTTCTGATCCATCGAAAGGAGTTTCGATGATGTCTATGATAGAGATCATGACATATCCCATTACCATACAGAACTGAACCTAACTGGGTCACACAAACAAGGGTTTGAATCTGGTGATCATCAATTGAACTGATCTAGTTCAATTGATCTGAATGAGATTCAATTAGGTTCAAGGAAAATCGTGCTAGCACTCGATTGAACCTAACGTTCTTCTTTTACTATCATAAATAAGTTGTCCTGACTGAGCCAAAGGAGTTTGTGCTCAATCAGAGGCCTTCATATGGTCTGACTGGAGGTTGTCCAAGTCAGAATAGGTTGTCTTATTTGTAAGACATTACCTGCCATTTTTGGTCACCTGCCATTTCTTGTTCTTTGACTTTGGTCAAAAGTCTACCTTTGACTGGTCAAACGTTGACCATTGACCCTTTGACTTTTGACCACATGTCATGCACCTATTGGAGAGCTGGTGGGGGCCTTGTCCCCCTGCCAGAACCTGGCAAGGAGAAGGGCGCACGCCAAGGGTGGCGTGAGCCCAAGTAGGAGGCGCCTAGGAGTCCTTGTTGGACAAGGACTCCACCTCCCTTTTGGATTCCAATCAGAGTTCTACTAAGAATCCAGTTTGACTGGTCTTAGGCACCCTCTAAGGAGGAATCCAGGGGTCTCTATTCCAACCAATCAGATTTAGATCTGATTTCACAAAGGGTTGTGATTGGTTGAGAGGAAGAGGAGTTGGATCACAAGAGGTCTATAAATAAGACCCTGCGCCCAACCCTAATTCAAGGAAAAAAGTGAATTCAATAGAGATTTCCCATGTCCAAGGCTGCCTCTCCCCTCCTTCTCCACGCCATACTCTCTTCTCCCCTTGCTCTCCACGTCCAAAAGGTTTTGGACTTTAGTTTGGTGCGATTCAGATCAAGGAAAGGCGATCAAAAGCAAGAAGGCTGCGCTGCTGCAAAAGGACGACTGCAGATCTTCAAAAGAGTTTTGAAGATCCTCCAGATCAGATCCAGATCTGATTTTTGGAGGTGTGATAGAGAAGAAGAGGATCTCCAGATCCAACCCGAGTGGATACCGGTAGAGGCCAGGCGCTTGCGTGGCTAAGATCCAGAACCTTCCGCTGCAATCAGGATCATCTACAGGGTAATAGGATTACCCAAATCAGGTAAATTAAATTTGATTTAATTTATCTTATTTTATTTTATTTATTAAAATAATAAGAATCAGATCTGAAACATATCAAGATCTGATTAAGATCAAGAGAAAAATTTTTGAAATATATCTCTTGATCTAATCAGATCTGGACGAACCTGGACCGGAAAATCAGGATTTCCCTTCAACTGGTATCAGAGCCATGGTTCTAAAATTATTTAGATCTAATTTTAATTTTATTTTAATTAAAAATAAAGTGATTTCAGATGTCACATGAGATGTGATCAGATCTGAAATCAGAAAAATTAAAATTAAATGATTTGGATCTAAGAACATGAAGATATGCATGACTAGTTCTAGAATAGAATAGTTCTATAGAATAGTTTTGCATGTCTTTGATTTAATATGATTAAATCATATTTTAGATCTTCTTATTTACTATTTTTTGATATTATAAGTGTTATAATAACATCTGATAAACAGCAAATAAAAATTATTTAATTTTAAATATCATATGAGATATGATAGATGCATGACTAGACTAGTTGTAGAATAGTTCTACATAATTATCTAGATTAGAATTTATTTTGATTAGATCAATTTAAATCTAATTTTTTAGATTATTATGAGATAATTTAGATCTGAAAACATGCATGATTATGATACATGAGATGTATGCAAAATATGCCTTGATTAGATCTAAATTTGTATATGAGATATATGATATAGATCTATAACTGTTTTGTAGATTTACATGTTCCTGATTAAGGCGTTCCTCTTGGCCGTCCGGTCATAAGAACGAAGAAGGGTTTAAAGGCCCTCTCTTCCCATTCGATGGGGTGTTCTTATGACGTGTAGGGGTGCTGCGTGTTCGTCCTTAATCAGAAACCCAAAACTTACTTTCTGCAAAACCCTAGATCCTGAAACCCTAGGATTTATTGTGCATATTTTGTTTATGAACCCAACTTAATTAAGAATTAAGTTTATGGAATATTAATTAGGTCTAAAATTGAGAATTTCAGATCTAAGACATATTCATAATACTGGGTTCGGGCTTGGGTAGCTCAATTAGGTCTAAGCGGTTGATCAAACCGAATCAAGAGTTGGTTAGATGGGATCAACAATGCTTAAATTGACCAGCCTAATAGGATTAAGTCTGGGTCAAGATCGAGTCACGATCAAGCAAGACCTAATTAGGCTCAGAGGTTAGAGTCTGGATTGTAGGCTAACCCAATTGGTTCTGACTCAACAATTTGGTGTCTAAGGTAAGTTTGGCACAGACGACCGACTGGTTTTTAATTGGAAGCTACTCGACCTGAATGCGTTCTTGTACGAGTTAATGGCATATTCCTTCCACCGGTCTCACTTACCTGGCCATATCTGTTGACACAGTTCTGATCTGAGGTGGTCAATAATCCGAGCTGAACCCATGCCACTAGGTTAGTCATAATTGTTATGACTAAGCCAAGTCTAGTTTAATGAGACCTGAATCAATTCTCCCTAAGAAAAGATTAAGTCTGAGGTCTTCCACCATTGTAGATGTGCGGGCCCTTCCCGGGGTTGATTGTTCTCGGCTGGATACAGTGGCTCAGTTGCACCGGGAAGATGCAACCATGTCTATTAGGCATTGGATGCTATGGGCTGGAGGATGAGTTGGGCTCAATATTTCGGATACGGTGAGAGACCCAATTAGGAACCCAGTCTATGCAAATGGTGGGTCTGACTTAACTAAGGAGTGGATCAATATTCCGGATACGGTGAGATTCATGAATTAGAGACCAAGTTTGGGTGCACCATGATTAGAGAATCATTGAACAAGAGTTGTTCACTCATTGGCTAACCCATCACCAATAACTGTTAGGTGAGGTGATGAGTCAGTTGGTGAGACCGCACCACCCACTAGAAATCATTAATCATGGAGATTTTCGCATCTCTACAGAGGGAGTGTAGGGATCCGAGAAAATAGTGGGAGCTAATTTGTTTAAAAATAAAATCCCTAAATAAATTGGTCAAGTCAAAATTACAGTATCTAACTAGAATCTTTGACTCTCTACAGGAAAATGTCTGCGTCCAACCCACTTGGCACGTATCCTAGGACACACATAGACTGACTGGACCCAATTATAAAGATTGGCTCAGGAACTACAAAATTATTTTGGGTTCAGAGAAGTTAACACATGTTTTGGACCAGGACCCTCCCACCTTACCAGCTCGTCCATCCACTGAACAGAGAGCGTCTCTGGAAAAAATGGATTGACGAAGATAATAAGGCCAGATACTTACATGTTGGGCTCGATGTCTGATGAGCTCCAGCGCCAACATGAAGATATCGGGACTGCTCGCCAAATGTTGGCTCACCTGCAGGAGATGTTTGGTGAACAGAGTCGCGCAGCCAAATATCAAGTCACGAAAATGACTTTTTAAGGCTAAGATGCGTGATGGGCAGTCAGTCCAAGATCACTGTCTGACAATGATCAAGGACATGGAAGAGCTTGAGAAGCTCGGTGTGAAGTTGGACTTGGACTTGCAGAATGATATTATTCTGCAATCCTTGACTGATGCATATGGGCAATTCATCATGAATTACCACATGCATAAACTTCAAAATTCCTTGGCCGAGTTAATGAATATGCTGGTTACCGCTGAGCTTTCTATGAAAGGTTCTAAAGGCTCAGTTCTTGCTATGGAATGGACTTCTTCCAAAAGAAAGTCTTATGGAAAGAAAAAGAAGTCTGTGAAAAAGCAAAAGGTGGAAGGATCAAAGAAGAAGAAGGCAGAACCGAAGAAGAAGGTCGATGGCAAAGGAAAGTATTTCCATTGCAACAGCGACGGCCATTGGAAGCGGAACTGCCCTACTTACCTGGCCACCCTAAAGAACAAGAAGGAAGGTCCTTCTGGAGGTATGCTCGTTATTGAGTCTAACCTTACGGTTTCTTCTGCATCCAGTTGGGTGCTTGACTCTGGTTCTAGTGCTCATCTGTGCACTTCTATGCAGGGTCTTGAGGATAGCAGGAGGCTGAGGGATGGAGACATGATCCTACGCATCGGTAATGGAGCAAGAGTTGCTGCAGTAGCCGTGGGAACATACCCTCTTCGATTACCATCTGGTTTAGACTTAGTTTTAAAAGACTGTTATTATGTGCCTGCAGCTAGCAGGAATTTGATTTCTGTTTCATGCTTAGCACAAGAAGGTTATGTGATCACCTTCTTTAAGGACCATTGTAACATTCTTTATGAAAGAAATAAAATTGCAAATGGTTTCCTTATTAATGGTCTTTATCAGTTACATATTGATGTACCTGTTTTAACTATCGAGCAAAACGTGAATGCCAAACGACCTAGGGATAGTCCAAACGACAGATATCTATGGCACCTGAGATTAGGTCATATAGCAGAAGATAGGATTAACAAATTGGAGAAAAATGGGCTATTGAGTCCATTGACTTTTGAGTCATATCCAACTTGTGAATCTTGTCTTCAAGGCAAAATGACTAAACTCCCTTTTGTTGGACATGGGGAGAGGGCCACAGATCTCCTTGCCCTAGTACATACTGATGTGTGCGGCCCATTTGATGTGCCGGCTAGAGGCAATTTTGTCTACTTCATTACCTTTACCGATGATCTGTCTAGGTATGGGTATGTGTATCTTATGAGACATAAGTCTGAAGCTTTTGAAAAGTTCAAAGAATTCAGACATGAAGTAGAAAAACAAACTGAAAAACCCATTAAGGTTCTTCGATCAGATCGAGGAGGTGAATACCTTAGCCGGGAATTCCTAGACTATCTTAAGAAAAATGGCATAGTCTCTCAATGGACTCCACCAGGAACACCTCAACT
Organism: Cocos nucifera; assembly: GCA_006176705.1. Lineage (NCBI taxonomy): Eukaryota > Viridiplantae > Streptophyta > Magnoliopsida > Arecales > Arecaceae > Cocos > Cocos nucifera. The sequence goes on from QRFJ01000831.1 coordinate 940,767, forward strand.
CAACGGGGTTTCAGAATGGAGAAATCGGACTCTATTGGATATGGTTCGATCCATGATGAGCTTCACAGACCTCCCTGATTTTCTTTGGGGACATTCATTATTAACTTCAATTTATCTACTGAATAGGGTTCCCTCTAAAACCGTTCCTACCACACCGTATGAGATATGGCACGGTAAGAAACCAAGTCTGAGTCATCTCAGAATTTGGGGTTGTCCGGCTCATGTCAAAAGACAACAAGCGGACAAGTTAGAGTTTAGGTCCTTTAGAGCTCGATTCATAGGATATCCTAAAGAGTCATTAGGATACTATTTCTACATTCCAGAAGACCACAATGTGATTGTGAGTCGACATGCCATATTTCTTGAAAAATAGTTTATTCAAGATAGCGGCATTGGAAAGCAGATTAAGCTTGATGAGAAAGTCTCACAAGTACAACGAGCTAAGGACCAAGTGGAACCAAATCAGGTTGAGCCAATAAGAACACTACCTCCTCCACCTCGTAGATCGGAAAGA
>QRFJ01000832.1:0-118590 GCA_006176705.1 Cocos nucifera
GAGGAGGTAGTGTTCTTATTGGCTCAACCTGATTTGGTTCCAATTGGTCCTTAGCTCATTGTACTTGTGAGACTTTCTCATCAAGCTTAATCTGCTTTCCAATGCCGCTATCTTGAATAAACTATTTTTCAAGAAAGATGGCATGTCGACTCACAATCACATTGTGGTCTTCTGGAATGTAGAAATAGTATCCTAATGACTCTTTAGGATATCCTATGAATCGAGCTCTGAAGGACCTAAACTCTAACTTGTCTGCTTGTGTTTCTTTTGACATAAGCCGGACAACCCCAAATTCTGAGATGACTCAGACTTGGTTTCTTACCGTGCCATATCTCATACGGTGTGGTAGGAACGGTTTTAGAGGGAACCCTATTCAGTAGATAAATTGAAGTTAATAATGAGTGTCCCCAAAGAAAATCAGGGAGGTCTGTGAAGCTCATCATGGATCGGACCATATCCAATAGAGTCCGATTTCTCCGTTCTGAAACTCCGTTGAGTTGAGGTGTTCCTGGTGGAGTCCATTGAGAGACTATGCCATTTTCCTTGAGATAGTCTAGGAATTTTTGGCTAAGGTATTCACCTCCTCGATCTGATCGAAGAACCTTAATGGGTTTTTCAGTTTGTTTTTCTACTTCATGTCTGAATTCTTTGAACTTTTCAAAAGCTTCAGACTTGTGTCTCATAAGATACACATACCCATACCTAGACAGATCATCGGTAAAGGTAATGAAGTAGACAAAATTGCCTCTAGCCGGCACATCAAATGGGCCGCACACATCAGTATGTACTAGGGCAAGGAGATCTGTGGCCCTTTCCCATGTCCTACAAAAGGAAGTTTAGTCATTTTGCCTTGAAGACAAGATTCACAAGTTGGATATGACTCGAAAAGTCAATGGACTCAATAGCCCATTTTTCTCCAATTTGTTGATCCTATCTTCTGCTATATGACCTAATCTCAGGTGCCATAGATATCTGTCATTTGGACTATCCCTAGGTCGTTTGGCATTCACGTTTTGCTCGATAGTTAGAACAGATACATCAATATGTAGCTGATAAAGACCATTAATAAGGAAACCATTTGCAATTTTATTTCTTTCATAAAGAATGTTACAATGGTCCTTAAAGAAGGTAATCACATAGCCTTCTAGTGCTAAGCATGAAACAGAAATCAAATTCCTGCTAGCTGCAGGCACATAATAACAGTCTTTTAAAACTAAGTCTAAACCAGATGGTAATCGAAGAGGGTATGTTCCACCACTGCAGCAACTCTTGCTCCATTACCGATGCGTAGGATCATGTCTCCATCCCTCAGCCTCCTGCTATCCTCAAGATCCTGCATGGAAGTGCACAGATGAGCACTAGAACCAGAGTCAAGCACCCAACTGGATGCAGAAGAAATCGTAAGGTTAGACTCAATAACGAGCATACCTCCAGAAGGACCTTCCTTCTTGTTCTTCAGGGTGGCCAGGTAAGTAGGGCAGTTCCGCTTCCAATGGCCGTCGCTGTTGCAATGGAAACACTTTCCTTTGACAGCGGCCTTTCTTCTTCGGTTTCTGCCTTCTTCTTCTTTCCTCCTTCCACCTTTTGCTTTTTCACAGACTTCTTTTTCTTTCCAGAAGACTTTCTTTTGGAAGAAGTCCATTCCATAGCAAGAACTGAGCCTTTAGAACCTTTCATAGAAAGCTCAGCGGTGACCAGCATATTCATTAATTCGGCCAAGGAATTTTGAAGTTTATGCATGTGGTAATTCATGATGAATTGCCCATATGCATCAGTCAAGGATTGCAGAATAATATCGTTCTGCAGATCCAAGTCTAACTTCACACCGAGCTTCTCAAGCTCTTCCAAGTCCTTGATCATCATCAGACAGTGATCTTGGACTGACTGCCCATCACGCATCTTAGCCTTAAAAAGTCATTTTGTGACTTGATATTTGGCTGCGCGACTCTGTTCACCAAACATCTCCTGCAGGTGAGCCAACATTTGGCGAGCAGTCCCGATATCTTCATGTTGGCGCTGGAGCTCATCAGACATCGAGCCCAACATATAATATCTGGCCTTATTATCTTCGTCTATCCATTTTTCCAGAGACGCTCTGTTCAGTGGATGGACGGGCTGGTAAGGTGGGAGGGTCCTGGTCCAATACATGGGTTAACTTCTCGGAACCCAAAATAATTTTGTAGTTCCTGAGCCAATCTTTATAATTGGGTCCAGTCAGTCTATGTGTGTCCAGGATACGTGCTAATGGGTTGGACGCAGACATTTTCCTGTAGAGAGTCAAAGATTCTAGTTAGATACTGTAATTTTGACTTGACCAATTTATTTAGGGATTTTATTTTTAAACAAATTAGCTCCACTATTTTCTCGGATCCCTACACTCCCTCTGTAGAGATGCGAAAATCTCCACGATTAATGATTTCTAGTGGGTGGTGCGGTCTCACCAACTGACTCATCACCTCACCTAACAGTTATTGGTGATGGGTTAGCCAATGAGTGAACAACTCTTGTTCAATGATTCTCTAATCATGGTGCACCCAAACTTGGTCTCTAATTCATGAATCTCACCGTATCCGGAATATTGATCCACTCCTTAGTTAAGTCAGACCCACCATTTGCATAGACTGGATTCCTAATTGAGTCTCTCACCGTATCCAAAATATTGAGCCCAACTCATCCTCCAGCCCATAGCATCCAATGCCTAATAGACATGGTTGCATCTTCCCGGTGCAACTGAGCCACTGTATCCAGCCGAGAACAATCAACCCCGGGAAGGGCCCGCACATCTACAATGGTGGAAGACCTCAGACTTAATCTTTTCTTAGGGAGAATTGATTCAGGTCTCATTAAACTAGACTTGTCATAGTCATAACAATTATGACTAACCTAGTGGCATGGGTTAGCTCGGATTATTGACCACCTCAAATCAGAACTGTGTCAACAGATATGGCCAGGTAAGTGAGACCGGTGGAAGGAATATGCCATTAACTCGTACAAGAATGCATTCAGGTCGAGTAGCTTCCAATTAAAAACCAGTCGGTCGTATATGCCAAACTTACCTTAGACACCAAATTGTTGAGTCCAGAACCAATTGGGTTAGCCTACAATCCAGACTCTAACCTCTGAGCCTAATTAGGTCTTGCTTGATCGTGACTCGATCTTGACCCAGACTTAATCCTATTAGGCTGGTCAATTTAAGCATTGTTGATCCCATCTAACCAACTCTTGATTCGGTTTGATCAACCGCTTAGACCTAATTGAGCTACCCAAGCCCGAACCCAGTATTATGAATATGTCTTAGATCTGAAATTCTCAATTTTAGACCTAATTAATATTCCATAATCTTAATTCTTAATTAAGTAGGGTTCATAAACAAAATATGCACAATAAATCCTAGGGTTTCAGGATCTAGGGTTTTGCAGAAAGTAAGTTTTGGGTTTCTGATTAAGGACGAACACGCAGCACCCCTACACGTCATAAGAACACCCCATCGAATGGGAAGAGAGGGCCTTTAAATCCTTCTTCATTCTTATGACCGGACGGCCAAGAGGAACGCCTTAATCAGGAACATGTAATTACTACAAAACAGTTTTAGATCTATATCATATATCTCATATATAAATTAGATCTAATCATGGCATATTTTGCATACATCTCATGTATCAATTCATGCATATTTTCAGATCTAAATTATCATAATAATCTAAAAAATTAGATTTAAATTGATCTTATCAAAATAAATTCTAATCTAGACAATTATGTAGAACTATTCTACAACTAGTCTAGACATGCATCAATCATATCTCATATGATGATTTAAAATTAAATAATTTTTTTTATTTGCTATTTATAGATGTTATTATAAATTATAATATCAAAAAATAGTAAATAAATAGATCTAAAATATGATTTAATCAAATTAAATTAAAACATGCAAGACTATTCTATAGAACTATTCTATTTTAGAACTAGTCATGCATATTTTCTAATTCTTAGATCCAAATCATTTAATTTTAATTTTTCTAATTTTAGATCTGATCACATCTCATGTGACATCTAAAATCACTTTATTTTTAATTAAAATAAAATTTAAAATCAGATCTAAATACTTTAGAACCTGGCTCTGATACCAGTTGAAGGGAAAATCCTGATTTCCCGGATCCAGGTTCGTTCAGATCTGATCAGATCAAGAGATATATTTTCAAAAATTTTTCTCTTGATCCTAATCAGATCTTGATATGTTTCAGATCTGAATTCTTATTATTTTAATAAATAAAATAAAATAAGATAAATTAAATCAAATTTAATTTACCTTGATTTGGGTAATCCTATTACCCTGTTGATGATCCTGATTGCAGCGGAAGGTTCTGGATCTAGCCACGCAAGCGCCTGGCCTCTACCGATATCCACTTAGGTTGGATCTGGAGATCCTCTTCTTCTCTATCACACCTCCAAAAATTAGATCTGAATCTGATCTGAGGATCTTCAAAACTCTTTTGAAGATCAGCAGTCGTCCTTTGCAGCAGTGCAGCCTTCTAGCTTTTGATCGCCTTTCTCTTGATCTGAATTGCACCAACCTAAGTCCAAAACTCTTTGGACGTGGAGAGGAGGAGGAGAAGTTTGGCATGGAGGAAGGAGGGAGAGGCAGCCTTGGGGCGTGGGAAATTCTATTGAATTTTCATTCATCTGAGTTGGGCGCAGGGTCTTATTTATAGACTATGCGTGATCCAACTCCTCTTCTCCAACCAATCACAACCCTTTGTGAAATCAGATCTAAATCTGATTGGTGGAATAGAGTCCCCTTGGATTCCTCCTTAGAGGGTGCCTAAGACCAGTCAAACTGGATTCTTAGTAGAACTCTAATTGGAATCCAAAAGGGAGATGGAGTCCTTGTCCAACAAGGACTCCTAGGCGCCTCCAACTTGGGCTCACGCCACCCTTGGCGTGCGCCCTTCTCCTTGCCAGGTTCTGGCAGGGGGACAGGCCCCCACCAGCTCTCCAATAGGTGCATGACACATGGACAAAAGTCAAAGTGTCAATGGTCAACATTTGACCAGTCAAAGGTCAACTTTTGACCAAAGTCAAAGGACCAAAAATGGCAGGTGACCAAAAATGGCAGGTATGTCTTACAAAATAAGACAACCTTTCTGACTTGGACAACCTCCAGTCAGACCATATGAAGGCCTCTGATTGAGCACAAACTCCTTTGGCTCAGTCAGGACAACTTATTTGATAGTAAAAGAAGAACGTTAGGTTCAATCGAGTGCTAGCACGATTTTCTTGAACCTAATTGAATCTCATTCAGATCAATTGAACTAGATCAGTTCAATTGATGATCACCAGATTCAAACCCTTGTTTGTGTGACCCAGTTAGGTTCAGTTCTGTATGGTAATGGGATATGTCATGATCTCTATCATCGACATCATCGAAAACTCCTTTCGATGGATCAGAACTCTTCTGATTCGAACAGCTAGAATGATCGATCATCTAAATCATTCTAATTGCTCCCAAAATCCACCAGTGACACCTAGCAGTATATGGTGGCAACCCATCAGAGCTGAATGCGAACCTCTTGGTGCAGCTACCTGTGTGATTAAGTTCTTCTCTCTTGAGCCCCGATCAGATTAGGGTTAAGGTGAACTCGTCAAACCCTAGTCTCTGTCATATGATGTAATCATTCGATTCGAGTCCAATGTGAAAATCTAAATAGAAACTCTTTCTATTATTTCACTCTGCCATGGCCATGGGCTTCTAGGACTTGATTCTCATGATCATCATAGGGCTGCTCCTCTACCACCGAGGTAGATAGATTCCATCTTGATGCAATCCAGTTCCTACAATGAACATGCTATAGCCAACATACACCTCAGGGTTCCATATGGCTAGGAGATCGAGTAATGGTGTAGTCAAACTATAACACCCTCAAGGTGAACTGCCGATGCATCCTCAGGTCAAAGAACCAGACACACACTACTGCAGCATCGAGTCAGTCATTGACGAGAAGGTAGACTTCCTAATGACTACTCGAGGTGGTCACGCTCAGTGCCCTCGTTCTCTAACGAGTACCTGTACTTTCGCTCTAGTGTCTCCACACCGTAGACTCAAGACTCATCTACTAAAGAGAAGCGATCGTACACCAACCTTCTGGATCAATCACCATCCTCATGATGATCCTATGGTCGGGAGCTGTTTATGAGTTAATAATGATTATTCATGTCTTAAATTTTCAACTCTTGAAAATATGAATTATCATTACCATTAACTCAAAGGATGTATCACAGACACTAAATACACAGGTGTGATAGAAAATAACCCATTTTATTAATTATAGTCAAAATTATAATTTTGCCCCTAGAAGTGTATTACAAGTGTCAGCCAATTCTGGCTTCTAGGGCACATATATCTAACACTCCTTAGATGGCGCATAAGACCAGCCAAACTTAGTTCTTAGGAGAAGTCTAATCGAAATTCAAAAAGGAGATGGAGTTCCTATCCAATAGGGACTCCTGGGCGCATCAAGCTTGGGCACACGCCAAGGGTGGCGTGCGCCCTCCTCCTTGCCAGGTTCTGGCAAGAGGACAAGCCCCCACCAGCCCTCCAATAGGTGTGTGACACATGGATAGAAATCGAAGTGTCAATGGTCAACATTTGACCAGTCAAAGGTCAACTTTTGACTAAAGTCAAAGGATGAGAAATGGTAGGTGACCAAAAATGGCAGGTATTATCTTTCAAAATAAGATAACCCTTTTTTGACTTGGAAAGGATCCAGTCAGACCAAGTGAAGGCCTCTAATCGAGCACAAACTCCTTTGGCTTAGTCAGGACAACTATTTATGATAGTAAAAGAAGAACGTTAGGTTCAATCGAGTGCTAGCACGATTTTCTTGAACCTAATTGAATCTCATTCAGATCAATTGAACTGGATTAGTTCAATTGATGATCACCAGATTCAAACCCTTGTTTGTGTGATCCAATTAGGTTAAGTTTAGTATGGTAATGTGATATGTCATGATCTCCATCATCGAAACTCCTTTTGATGGATCAAAACTCTTCTGATTCAATCAGCTAGAATGATCGATCATCTAAATCATTCTAATTGCTTCCAAAATCCACCAGTGACACCTAGCAGTATATGGTGGCAACCCATCAGAGCTGAATGCGAACCTCTTGGTGCAGCTATCTGTGTGATTAAGTTCTTCTATCTTGAGCCCCGATCAGATTAGGGTTAAGGTGAACTCGTCAAACCCTAGTTTCTATCATATGATGTAATCATTCGATTCAAGTCCGATGTGAAAATCTAAATAGAAACTCTTTCTATTATTTCACTCTGCCATGGCCATGGGCTTCTGGACTTGATTCTCATGATCATCATAGGGCTGCTCCTCTACCACCGAGGTAGATAGATTCCATCTTGATGCAATCCAGTTCCTACAATGAACATGCTATAGCCAACATACACCTCAAGATTTCGTATGGCTAGGAGACCGAGTTATGGTGTAGTCAAACTATAACACCCTCAAGGTGAACTACTAATGCACCTCAGATCAAAGAATTAGATGCACCACTGCGGCATCGAGTCAGTCATTGACGAGAAGGTAGACTTCCTAATGACTGCTCGAAGTGGTTACACTCAGTGCCCTTGTTCTCTAACGAGTATCTATACTCTCGCTCCGATGTCTCCACACCATAGATTCAAGACTCATCTACTAAAGATAAGCGATTGTGTACCAACCTTCTAGATCAATCACCATCCTCATGGTGATCCTATGGTCCGGAGCATTTTATGAGTTAATAATGATTATTCAGGTCATAAATTTTCAACTCTTGAAAATATGAATTATCATTACCATTAACTCAAAGGATGTATCACAACACTAAATACACATATGTGATAGAAAATAACCCATTTTATTGATTTAGTCAAAATTACAATTTTGCCCCTAGAAGTGTATTACAAGTGTCAGCCAATTCTGGCTTCTAGGGCATATATATCTAACAGGAGCTCTTCCTTATGATCAGAAAGAAGATCAAAAACTCAAAAATCAAACCTCCTGGTATATTCTGTATGAAGGCAAGCTGTATAAAAGGTCATATCGCTACCACTCTTTAGATGTCTCCGACCTTCAGAAACTGACTTTGCATTATGGAAAGTGCATGAAAAAATCTATGAAAGTTATGTGGGGGCCAGATTCTTATCACACAGACTACTTCGGCAGGATTACTCTTGGTCGACCTTATACCATGATTCTATAGAGCATGTCAAAAAGTGTGACCACTATTAGAGAAATGCAAACATTCAAAGGCAGCCGACTTCCAAACTTATACCCCTGAGCATCCTATGGTCGTTCACTCAATGGGGAATGGACATACTCGGATCTTTTTCCATGGCATCCGAATAGTGTAAGTTCCTCTTGATGGCGATAGATTATTTCACAAAGTGGATTGAGGTTGAACTACTAGCGAAAATCATTGAAGCAAAAGTGCAAGACTTTGTTTGAAAGTCGATTGTTTGCAAATTTGGCCTACCTCGGACGCTCATAATAGATAATAGATGATAGTTTGCTAGAATAAAATTTATCAAATTTTGTGAAGATTTAAATATCTTCCATCATTTTACATCAGTAGACCATCCACAGACAAATGGCGAAGCTAAACTGACCAACAGTATCTTGTTAAAAGGCATCAAATCAAGACTTGAAAGAGCAAAGGGGACTTGGGTGGACGAACTCTATCACGTGCTCTAGGCATACCGAACTACCCAAAGATTATCAACTAGGGAGACCCCATTTGCCTTAGCTTTTGGAACAAAAGCAATCATTCCAATAGAACTTAAACTTTCATCAGCACGAGTTGTGGCATTCAATAAGCAGCACAACTCATAGGATCTCAAGACTAACCTCAACTTATTGGAGGAAAAATGAGAAAGAGCTCAAGTTTGGATGGCAGCCTATAAGCAAAAAGTAGCTTGCTACTACAACTCTAAAGTTAAAGGCAAAATATTCAAAGTAGGAAACTCGGTACTTCGGCGAGCGGCTGTTTCACAACCTCAGGATCAAGGAAAGCTCGCTTGGAATTGGAAAGGTCCATATAAAGTAGAGATGGTCATCCGACCAAAATTTATCACCTGAAGGAGCTTGAAGAAGCAACATTCCTGCACCCTTGGAATTTAGAAAATCTAAGAATGTATTATCAGTAATCTGTCCTTAATAAAGCTCCTCTATTCTAGTATTATTGCTTCTTATTATGGAAATCATGTGATGACAGAAAGTAACTCTCCGAAATAATCAAAAGTGGGCATGTTAGGAACAGGAGGAGGACCTTATACTAATATGAGCAAGGTCAAAGATCTCGTTAATTTAGGATAAGATGAGGAGAGAGGTCCTGACAACGGTCCTAATATGCCCCTACAACCATGTTAGGAATAGGAGGAGGACCTCATCCTAATATGAGCAAAGTCAAAGGCCTCATTAATTTAAGACGAGATGAGGGAAAAAGCTCTGACAACGATCCTAATATCTCCCTATAGTCATATTAGAAATAGGAGGAGGACCTCATCCTAACATGAGCAAAGTTGAAAGCCTCGTTAATTTAAGACGAGATGAGGGGAGAGACCCTGACAATGGCCCTAATGTGCCCCTACAGCCATATTAGGAATAGGAGGAGGTCCTCATCCTAATATGAGTAAAGTTGAAGGCCTCGTTAATTTAAGACAAGATGAGAAAAGAGGCCCTGACAACGGTCCTAATGTGCCCCTATGACCATGTTAGGAATAGGAGGAGGACCTCATCCTAATATGAGTAAAGTCGAAGGCCTCGTTAAACTAATATGAGATGAGGAAAGAGGCCCTATCGATAGTCCTAATGTGTCCCCACAAGCCACAATGGGAATAGAAAGAAAACCTCATCCTAATGTAAGCAAAGGCTAGGATCTTGTTGACCAAAGCTGAGAGGAAAGGAGAAGCCCTGCTGATAACCTATACACATGTTCTTTCTATGACAACTTGACTATGTCAAATACGAAAAGTGGAACACTATCTTAGTTCATAGAAGAGATCCCTGCTCGGCATCCACAACAAGCATCTCATTAGAAGACAATGCAAAGAAAAACGAAGTGAAGAAAGTAAAGCCACGAGCAGGCTTCGAATTCATGCGAAATAAAAATAATAAAAAGGTATAATTTCATTATAAAAATAAGTTTATTACACGTAATACATAGGTCGATGAGATTGATTACACCCAAGAAAAGAAAGAAGAGAGGAAGAGAAAGGCTGCCAAAATTCTAAGAATGGCTGGACTCTTCAGACTTCGGACTGGTGGCCATTACCAACAATTTCTTTAGGCAATCGACCTCCTCCTCGAGCTCCCTCCACCTCATCATGTTATCGTGGAACATCCTATCGACTCGATGGTAGTTCTCCTCTAACTCTCATAGCCTCCTCCTCAAGACCTCAAACTCGGCCTTTGCATCTTTGGTAGCCTGATGCTCACAAGTTAGCTCGAGCTTCAGCCACTGCACCTCAGCCTTTTCCATGTCGATTGACTCTCAAAGTTCACCAATGGTCCTCCTCAAGGAGGCAACCTCCTCGGCATCCCTGCTTGTACCAGCCCAGAAGCCATCATCAAGTTGGTGCTGGAGCCGAGCTACTTCATTATTGGAGGCACGAAGTTTCTGTTCTAGCTTGGACATCCTCTCACTCTAGCCCAGTCGATAAGTCTCATATGTGAGCTTAGCATCATGCAGCTACTTTTGAAGTACGGAGAACCTCATCGACCAGTTCCACTCGAATCATGCCTTATCGGAGGACCACGGCAAGCTCCCCTCCAAAAGTTGGATCTTCTCTCTCACTGCCTTAAGATCAGCTTCGAGAAAATTGATCTTCATCATTAGTACCCAGGATTTATCACTGGCGTTCCTCTTGAGATCGGTGATCTCCTTCTCGAAGCTACCTTTCCAGATGTTGAAGCTCGTAGGATTCTTCATGTGTAAACTTCGGAGGCGAGTGACCTCTTTGGTCGCCTCCAAAGCATTCTTTTAAGAAGCTCGAAGGTCATCCTTCATCTTCTTCAACTTCCTTTTCAGGTGATGAACCTCCTTCTTTAAATCTTTGATTAGTGGTTTTAGAGGAATGCCTTGAGGTAGTGGCTCGGCATCATTTGGAGATGATTGGCCTTGGCTGCGATTGCTGGAAGGGTTCTAAATGACATTCGCCATGGCACAAGAGTAAAGGAAAGAAAGTTCATTTTCATTTCTTAAAATATTTGAGTATAGCAAAAAGAAAAAAAAAAGAAAAAAAAGGAAGTTACAAGTAATCAAAGATTTTCAACCTCGGTCGGTGCATCCTTTGCGGCTTCAGGCTCGGGAATGGACTCAAGAGCTTCAGCTATAAGTTTGGGAACACCTAGGGCAGGTTCAGTGATAGGAGATGCAGTGCCAACATTGGAGGGACCGATTTCCACATTGGGTTCGTTTGTCAGAAAGTCAAGGTCCACTCTAGGGAAGTTCTTCACGACCCTCTTCATACAGATCTCGAACCCCTCCAAGAAGACTTCCTGGGCAAATGCAATTTTGATGTCCTCCATTGCTTTGGAGGACTTGAAGGCTTCAACAGCCCTCTCCCTCTCGATGCTGACCTCCTCTTCGGCCTTCTTACTTTTATCTTCGGAGAGGGTCAAGACTGCCCTCAGTCCCATAGAAACTTCTTCCTCTTTGCGCGATGTCTCCCAAAGGCGCTCGATGTCCGCGGTTTGAATTTCTGAGACCGCCTTCAAACAGTTGACCTCGACTCAAACCATCTCGACCCATGCTTACCTCCTATAGGACTTTAGAAGCTTCGGCCTGACAAAGTTTGGCAGCCTTCGAGTGGGCAAACAAGTAATGCCCCAGCTACAAATTAAGAAGAAATTAAGTCAGAATTCTAAAAGTGCACCCTTCATTCAAATAAGTTTAGAAGAATGGGTCACCTCAAAATAGGCAATGAAAGACTCATCAAACCTCTCGGCATCCTCCATCCCAACCATTTTCTCGATAATATGTGGGAGGATGCTGCCCTTCATTAGCGATTGGATGACCTTCTGATCATCCAAGGAAGCTCGCTCCTAACTGGAGCCTTTGCAACTCAAACTCTCAACCTCCCTCCTTATCTTTTTTTTGATGGCATCCTTTTTGTTCTTCTTCTCAACGACCTCGTGCTGCTCAGGAGGTGTGGTGGCGACATCCTCTCCAGGTAAGATCAGAGCTGGTGCGGCCGTGTTGGACTCAGGAATGGGTGCTGCTAGGATCGGCATGACCGAGATTGGCTCATCAGTGCGAGCCTTCTTTGATGTTTTCCCAACAGAGCCGCCCACATGCCGAGATTGGCTCATCAGTGCGAGCCTTCTTTGATGTTTCCCCAATAGAGCCGCCCTTCCTCTTGAGGGACTTGATCCCCATTGTTAGGCAATTCCACTCCTCAAGAGTCATCTCTACGGAAGAAGAAATCAGAGTCAGAAAAACAAAGAAGACCATGCATAATTGGTAGGCCGCGGAGGACTATCTGCCAGATTGAGAGGATTGAGACCAAAGTCGAACAAGGTCTAGTCCTCCAGGAGCTTGGAGACTCGAGGGGCTCGAAAGTTCTTCAGCTTGTCAGTCGAATCTCAATCCTCTTTCTCAAGCCCAAGAGCTCGATGAACTGAGTCCCTTATTTTCTCCCATGAAGGAAGTCCTAGTTTTAGGGAAGAATAGAAAATAAAAAAAAAATTCTCCTTCCAATTATGAATGAAAGAGGGGGCGCCCTTGAGAAACCCCTTCTTGCCAAACTAAGGAAACACATACCACCAATCTTTAGTGGTTGGATGATATTTAAAAGTAAAGAAATTATGGAATAGAAAGATAGAAGGTCGGACATCGGCCATGACACACAAGGAGAGAAATCCTATGATAAACCTAAAATATTTTGGTGCCATGGCGGCAAAGAAAATGTTTAAAAATCTAAACAAGTCGATCACAAAAGAAGGTATCAGCAGCCAAAATTCCATCCAAAGGGTTTCGACGTACAAGCAAGTTTGGCCAGGAGGGGGAAAGCTAGCTCGATCGCTAGGGCTAGGGAGTTCAAGTTCGAAGTCAGAAGAAATTCTGAACTAGATCCTAATCAACAAAAGTTCTTCAGGCTGAAGTTTACATAACATGGTATCAGGGATGAAGGATGGTCGAGGTACTTCTACAGACTTGGGGTCCTTATAAGGAAGGTCCATTAGAGTTAAAGGAGTCGAACATGTAGAATAGATTGATCAAGACTCTTCAGAGGACTTGAGGATTAAACTAAAGCAGAGAAAATCTCCAAAAAATCAAAGAAAATGAAATCTAAGACTCTCTTAAAGAAATAGAATGGGTAGAGATGATAAAAGATATGGATAATCAAAGAAAAAGGTTCAAGATCTAACCTAAATTAACTGGGAAGAGCGAAAAGGTGGCAAGCTCGATGGAAAGTAGAGAACCCCTAAAAATTGAAGGAGTCGATAGAAGACGTCGGAGCCCTAGAGCAAGAAGGAAGAAGGAGATTAGAGAGAAAAAGAAGAGATCTAAGCAAGATCAAACCCTCAAGGAAGTAGAAGAGCTTAAATAGCCACAAGAGTCCAAGATGGTTATGAGTGCAGGTCTCCACCAATCAATCTCAGGTCGATGCATGTCCCACTCATCATAGTGATAGAATGGCAATTGGCAGAACCTTTATTATGCCATACCTAGGGTAGTACTTTGATGAAAATTCCAAGAGTTTGTCTTTTTGGGTCACCTCGTATTTAAGAAATTTTGATGCTAGTGTGGAAAATGTCAGGACCTGTTGCTCTATTGATGCAGGAATAGAAAAAGGACTTCGGCACTCATGATTGTTTACTTCCTTCATTCAAACTTCGAACTCATGAGTAGGGAAACTTGTGTTGGGTGTAAATCCTTTTCCTGTCGAAGTCCAATGGGATGCCGAGCCTTCAGGTGACTTCATCCACCAAAGACAGCCATGCCTGCTTTCGGTTGGTGAAGAATTTATGCTCAGACGTCGAAACTATAGACCTCCAATTTGAATTTGTTAGCCAATCTTCTTCACCCAGATTTCTAGCTCCTTCGAGTATTCCTAAAACCTACAAAGAATCATAGATTTCACTCGGATGAACTTGAACAGTGATGACAGGCCCTAGGCAACTAAGTAACAGGTCTAGTTATGGCTTGATTTGACCAACCTTAGAGCTCTTTGAATCTCTCCCCAGCAAAAACCCATCCAAGCTATTCGATACTGCACCAACACCGGATCAATGAAACTCCTCTCCAGACGAACTCCTACAATATACTAAGGATAGCAGACCTCAAGATTCCTGCATCAAGAACTCTGAACACGTAGGTAAAAGGACCTCATCTCCTTTATATCAACCTCAAGAAGTACTCGAAGGTGGCCAAGCTTCGAAGGAATAAATAAACATACCCTCTCCAAGCAAATCTCCTTCCGCTCCTTCCAGGCAAATTCTCCCTAGCCGACGTCCTCCCCATTAATCTCCTTCCTGGCACCAGTTGATTTTCTTCCCATCAACCCCCATCCATCCAAACTTCTTACATCAGCTAAGAGGAGACTTGTTGTTATATATTCGCTTCTCCAATGGACCTCCTTCCAGAATCCTTCAATAGGATTATCATCAGAGTTCTTCTCCTTCAGTCGAGCTTCTCCTTCCAACAGAACTACTTTCAAATTCTTCCAGTGGGCTTCCTTCAAGACTCCTCCAATCACATGACTTTCGAGCCCCTTCCGACCGAACTCCCTATAGTCATCCAGAAAGTCTTCCATGCCTATGCAAATCCAACTATCTGCACAACATGAACCCACTTACACACAAACGACCTTGTGGAGTCTGAACTTTTCTGGAATTGATAAAACTCGAAGCTCTAACACATTAGAACAATAGGCACTACTCTCCATAACAAACTTCATGTGGCCCTGAGCGACCCACTATAAGATGGTTATGGCTATCCCTCTCAGTTTGTTACAGACTTTGCCTATAAAAGGGACCCTCCAGATTTATTTCTCGCTAGATCTCTCTTCTTCTTTCCAAAATTCTGCTACTTTCTTTCTTGAGCACTTCATTTCTATTGGCCATAAGAACTAACTTAATCGTTGGAGGGTCCTATCAGAGCGACCACCTCTGACTCCGATCAAGACTTATCTTGCAAGTTTTTGGCGGCGGCCTCGTCTTCTCCAACTCCAGCTCAATTCTGATGACATTCAGATTCTGCACTAATAAAGCCCATTAAAGTAGCATCATTAAGGACATTCGATGGAGTACCATGCTGGCCAGACAGATACTTGGTATCAAGGTCTAGGACAGTGATCTTATTGAGCTCGATGAGAACAACAAGAATCCAATCACCTATATGGATGCTATACAGAGGTCTAGCTCTGATAAGTGGCTTGGAGCCATAAAATTCAAATTAGAGTCCATGAAAATTAATAGTGTGTGGACACTAGTTAATTCACACAAAGGGATAAAACTCATTAGGTGTGAAAGGATTTTTAAAGGATCAAAGTAGCACAAATGGGTGTAGGATTTGATGTGATGCTCCCAAACCTTGGAAGGCCACAGGAGGAGCCATGGTGTTAGCTTCGAGAGACTAGAATGGATGTGAGTCCTAGGACTAGGACAGGAGTTGTCCTAGGTGAAGGTGGCGTGTATCCCTACATGGGCTCACGGTTCAGGTGTGAGGATCTTGAGAGTCTTTGTAGGTGCTCCGAAGATCTGGAACACAAGATGAAGCAAGAGATCAAAGCTAGGAGAAGAATCATCCAAGACAAGGGGCTGACACATAGGTGAGTTGGCTCGGATATGCAGTCGAGCTAGCTCAGCTTTTGATAGAGCCAGCTTGATGGTGGCGAACAAAACTGGATGGAATTTTTTGTTTGAGTCTAGGATAGGCTTTTATCCTAGGGTCTTAAGGCTTGGACCAATAAGGTCTTAAGGGGGCTAACTCACATATTGATCAAGTTTAGATCTAAGGGATGAGAGCATGTGAGACATATGTACATGAGCTCGATGAGTGCTTTCATATATTGGATAAGCCTAGGAGAGTCTTTCAGCTAGAGTTTGGGTTGATTAAGGTTCATCTGGTATAGCAGAAACCCTAGGATATATAAATTTAGGTATTATATCTTTACAATAGAGTGGAATATAATTGAGTTTTTCTTTCTAAAATTCTCTACTCTTCTCTCTCTGGTTCCAACTTTAAGCCCTAGGTGCCGGTCATCTACTTTATTCTTGTTCTCTACAATAATTGGTATCAGAGAGGTACCAAGATCCAACAAGTGGTATCAGAGCCTAGTTGAGCATGGAGGAGGAAGAAGATCAGATTTTAATAGAGATCAGAAGTATTGTTCGGATCTAAAATCTTTCTCTAGGCTTCGTAAGAAAGAGATCACAGGACTGCTGTCCACTATCCCTAGTCAAGATATTTTTTCAGATCCACCTGTTTGTTATTTTTGATTGGTACGATCATAGAGAATAGCAGGTTGAAGGTAGGATTTGAGAAGTTTGATGAAAAAAAAAGTTTCACGATGTGGAAGGTTAGGATGGAGGATCTGCTAGCTTAGATGAGACTGAATTCGATCTTGAAAGATAGGCTGGAGGAGATGACAAATAAGAAGTGGGTGTCCTTGGAGAAATGGATATGTGCCATGATTAGGGCTTGTCTGGTAGATAAGGTACTGCATGGCGTGTAGGAGGAGAAGACACCCAAGGGTTTATAGTCGAGGTTATGCCAGTTGTACATGGGAAAGAATATATGCAATAAGTTGGTGCTGAAAAAGCAACTGTACAGTCATTGGATGCAAGAGGGTGAAGATGTTGCGGGGCATATTCAGCAGTTCAACTGGATGAGCATGAATTTGCTCAACATTGGAGTATATTTTGAAGAGGATATAAGTTTATTGTTGCTATGTTCGCTACCTAAGAGCTTCAATTCGTTGGTGACAACGTTGCTATATGGTAAGGAGATGCTGGTGTACAAGAAGATCATATCTATGCTAAGGTCCAACGAGCAATGAAAATGGATGATAAAGAGGGAGGTCTTCTAAGAAAATCTCATAGTGTCAGAGAGACCTAAGCAAGAGAAGAAGAAGGGTCAGTGAAGGGGCAGCAACGGATCCAAAAGATGCTTTAAGTATAGTGAAGCAGGGCACTTTAAGTGAGAATGTCTACTTTGGAAGAAGTGTATGAAAGGAGAAAATTTGGATTCCATTAGTTTAGTCACTGCAAGTGAAGAGTCGAATGAGCTCTTGATGGTCTTGGAGGAGCCTGCAGGGTGCGATGTATCTAAGATGGTTTCAGATAGGTCTGTAGAGTATCGAGGGTTTGAGGGGCAGCGAAGGTGTTCGAGGTGTAGCAGCAGGCTCAGTAGTGCAGCGTTGAGTGATTATCCTTGGAGGACTCAATTACAGAGTTGGCTTCTGCAGCATCAGGAGAACTTTGGTTTTAGGTGGAGCACCGGGTAGAGGTGGCTTCACAAATGAAGAGAGATGTGACACGAGTTTAGAATGGATGAGTACAAGAGGACCAATATCCTAGCACCAACAATGAAAATGCATAGTTTCAGGTGGAGCAGCACATGCGGGAGGACATGTGAAGTTCTAAGGAGACCTTGTCAAGGTATGCAGTGGGTGCCGGCATAGGATTGCTATAAATTCTCTAGAAAAGTCAAGGATAGTTGATGCGGCAGTCAAGCAGAAGGATGCTTACAACTCCAAGGATGGTGCATAGAAGCAAGCCAAGGTCTTCAATGGTGAAGGCGGTCATCCCAAAGGCCTCAAAGAAAGCTCAGTAGCTAAAGAAGAATGGCAGTGGCAAGGTGTGCACAAGTAGCTATCAGGGCGTGCATCGATAGTGGGATCATGCAGGAAAACATTGCCAGGTGTAATAAGGCTTGCATGCACTAAGATGCAGATTGTAGGATTTGATGTGGTGCTCCCAAGCCTTAGGAGGCCACAATAGGAGCCAGGGTGTTGGCTTCGAAAGACTAAGATAGGTGTGAGTCCTAGGACTAGGACAGGAGTTATCATAGGTGAAGGCGGCATGTAGCCCTGTCCAGGCTCGAGATTCAGATGTGAGCATCTTGAGGGGCTTGGTAGGTACTCTAGAGATCTGAAATATAAGATGGAGAAAGGGACCAATGTCAGAAGAAGAATCGGCCAAGGTAAGGGGCTGACACATAGGCAAGCTAGCTCGGATACATAGTCCAGTCGGCTCGGGCTGAGATCAAGTTGGCTTGGGGCATAGTCGAATCGATTGTCTCAGGCAAATAGAAGATAGGATTTGAATGAGATGCAGTCGAGCCTGCTCGACTCCTGATAAAGCCGACTTAATGGTGGTGAGCAGAACTGAACGAAATTTTCTATTTGGGTTTGGGATAGGCTTTTATCCAAGGGTCTTAAGGTCTGGACCAATAAGGTCTTAAGGGGACTAACTCATATATGGGTCTAGTTCAGATCTAGGGGATGAGAGCATGTGAGACATATGTACATAGGCTTGGTGAGTGCTTTCATATATTAGGTTAGCTTAGGAGAGTTTTTCAGCTGGAGGTTGGGTTGATTAGGATTTATTTGGAATAGCAAAAACTCTAGGAAATATAAATCTAGGTATTATATCTTTATAAGAGAGTGGAATACAATGAAGCTTTTCTTCCTAAAACTCTCTACTCTTCTCTCTCTGGTTTCAACTTTAAGCCCTAGGTGCCGGCCATCTACTTTGTTCTTCTTTCCTCCAACAATTAATATCAAAGAGATACCAAGATCCAACAATGGGAAGGTAGAGAACTATAAAGTCTGTTTGGCTATTATCTTGGAGTTGGAACATTCATTTTGAACGTATGTCTTCATTATGAACAAAGATGAACCCTGCATTTATAAGTGGGCAAAAGGTTCTATAGTGTTATTCTTTGTATTGTTTGTGGATGAAATTCTCTTAATCAGGAATGACATTCCTGTATTATGAGGAATAATGGTTTAGGTATCACCTTATTTCTCCATGTACTAGACCAGACATAGTATACTCACTAGAGGTAGTGAGCAGATATCAGTCTAATCTAGGTAAGAACCACTAAAAGATTGTATAGATAATTCTTAAATATTTAAGAAATACTAAGATCTAGTGACTTAAATATGGAATTACTGACTTTATCCTAATTGAATATTTTGATTCCAATTTGTAGTCAAATAAAAATGATAGTAAAAAGTGTCCAGTCATGAATTTATCCTAATTGGAACAGCAATCTACTAAAAAAGTTCTAACTAGAATATTGTAGTCTATTCTATTAGTGATGAAGAGTACATGATGGTATCTAATGCTGCCATGTAGGCTATGCAGTTACTAAGGTTTATTAATAGGTTGGAAGTGGCACCCTCCAATGATGGTCCAGTCCTATTGTAGCACTGAAGCCATAGCTCAGGCTAAAGAACTGAAAGAACACCATACTCTGCATCGCTATCACCTTTGATTAAGGTAACATCGATCTTGAGAAGATCGAAGGAAAAGGAGAACTTAATCGATCCAGTTGATGAAGCCTTGTAACTAAGGAGTTCTATGAGCTCAAATGGAAGATAGGTCTTTGATATTATTCTAATTGACTTTAGTCCAAGTTGGAGTTACTAGAAAATGTATCCTAAAGTCAATCATCTTAGTTGTAGATGATTGAAATTAGTATATCAATTATCAAATAATAAAGTTATTTTGCTTATTCATCACAAAAACTCTATCTTTTTTAAATAAACTCCTAAATTATGATAAAGTTCTTAGAACTATACTTAATTGATAGAAAAGGATTTATTAGATGGTTCTTAAATTGTTCACGATCAAATGATAAGTTATTAATAAAGATGATAACTTCTTGAGTGTAGATCGTTGTATGTCATATACGTTGGTTGTTCTCATAACCAAGTGGTATGGAGATACTAGTATAACATGCAGGTGGGATGTAGGAGTACATCTACATTGAACGTGACTAATATAGCACTCTACTATCAAGAGTAGCTTGCTAAGGCTAATGGGTATAAGTGTCCCTCCGACCTGAGATCACCATGCTAACTTGCAAGCAACTCACTATACTTTGGTGCCAACCTACCTATATTTCTAATATAGCAATGAAGGATTTTTGGATTAGTCAAGTACTTGTAGAATTGGTGTGTGAGTCACGATGGGATTGACCACTCTTAATTAACTTTAGAAAGTAAATGTCTTATTGTGATTTAATTTAGCAAAACCTAGGTCTGGATAATCCTCATGAGGAATCACGAGATTTATAAAATTTTGAAACACAATATGGATGACTTGTATAAGTGTTGATAGCTTACTTGAAGCCATCTTGAGTATTATTGATCAAAGATATGAATTATACAGTAACTGTAGGCCAGGTTCTAAGAATATTGCTTTGCATACATTCAACCTATCCGGACATCGGATATCATTACTAGATATTTATTTTGATTGGTACAGAAATTGGTTCCTATGCTATCGACTTAGGTTTGAACCTATGGGGTCACATTTAAAAGCTGTTGTTGCTTGATCAGATAGTTAATCAATGATTGAGAATCATTCAAAGATCGAATCATCTATGCGATTGATAATCAATCAAGTGCAAGTGTTGCAGGAAGATCGATTAGCAATTGGATTACTAATTGACTTAATTTTATTGAGCAATCTAGCTGAGATTAAGCTTAATTAAACTAGATTCAATTAGAATTAGTTTAGGCTTAATTGGATTAAGTCTAATCAGTTTA
Organism: Cocos nucifera; assembly: GCA_006176705.1. Taxonomy (NCBI): domain Eukaryota; kingdom Viridiplantae; phylum Streptophyta; class Magnoliopsida; order Arecales; family Arecaceae; genus Cocos; species Cocos nucifera. The sequence continues at coordinate 20,777 of QRFJ01000832.1, forward strand.
TTGGATAAGCCAATTGCAAGAAAGAACAAGTCCTTATTAGACTAGAACTTGAGTACACCTAATTCTAAATTGACTTGGGATTTAAATCAGATTTAAATATGGTTTAAACTTAATTTAATTGGATTTCTAGTTGGACTAGGATCATCCATAATTAGGATTGCACTAATCCTGATTAAATTGGGTTCAAAATGGTTTGACCTAGTTTACATTGGAGAGTCCTGGTTAGACTAGGACTCCTCCTTTCTCCCTTGCGCCACCTTAGAAATAATCCCACGGCCGACATATTTGTTTCTAGATTATTTACATGATTTTTCCACACCAATAATAGCCTCTACCATGCCCCAATATCTGGTTGTTTTGGAATCTAATTTGAGTTAGTCAAATTAGGTAAGTGGTTAACCCATGGAGTCTATTTGATAGAATCATAGATCTCCAAAACTTTTCTCTCATTTAGAATTTTGTCCATGCCCACCCATTCTTTTCGTGCACCTTCTCTCCACTTTTTGGGCATTGCTTTCCTCATCTCTATGCATAAAGAATGGGGGAGGCATCCAAGAGTTGGAGGCCCCCCAAATTCTTTCATTTAAATCCCTAGAAGATAGGGATTTGACCTAGTCCAAGAAAGAAAGGAGGCACCACTCTTTTAGGAGCATGAGGCATCAAAATCCCTGGGATTCCATAGAGAAAACTAGAAGAAAATAGGGAGAAGGTGTGGAGGTTATGGGCACCATGTTTCTTGGAGAAGAGGCCTTCATCTAGACAACAAAAGTTGATGTCTTAAATGGACAAAGGTAAGTGAAGATTGTCTTCTCTTAAAGTTTTGTTTCATGCTTTTCCTTCTTATTTTTATGTAATTTTTCTATGAGAAAAAAAATTTGTAAGAGAGAGGGAAAGGGCATGAGGGATGCATGCTCCAAGAAGTTGGGGCATGGTGGTTTGTTTTGGACATGATCTGATCATGTCCTGATGTAAGAAGAAGAAGAGAAGAAGGTCTTCTCTTAGGGTTTCTTTAAGAGCCCTTCTTCTCCATCTTTTGTGAGGTTTTTGTTGGAAAACATGTAGGGTTTCTAGCCCCACTTTCAAGACTTTTTTAAAAATTAATTATAGTAAAAATAAAAATTAATTTAATTAATTAACAAAAGCTATGGATCTAATCTACAAATCCTATAATATCAAAATCTTGTTGAAGGAAAATCCTGATTTTTCAGACCAGGTTCGTTCAGATCTGATCAGATCAAGAGATATATTTTAAAAATTTTTCTCTTTGATTCAAATCAAATCTAGGATGTTTTAGATTTGATATTTATTTTTTAATAATTAAAATAAATTTAGATAAATTAAATCAAATTTAATTTACCTTGAAGTAGGGTAATCCTATTATCCGTTGATGATCCTGTAAGCAGTAGAAGGTTCTGAATCTAGCCACGCAAGTGCCTAGCCTCTACCGATATCCACTTAGGCTCGATCTGGAGATCCTCTTTTTCTCTATCATGTCTCCAAAAATCAGATCTGGATCTGATTTGGAGGATCTTCAAAATAACTTTCGAAGATCAGCAGTTGTCCTTTGCAGCAGCGCAGCCTTCTAGCTTTCTGTCGCCTTTCTCTCATCTAGATTGCACCAACTTGGATCCCAAACTTCTTTGGGCGTGGAGAGGAGAGGGAGAAGATGAACTTGGCATGGAGGAGGAGGAAAGATGCAGCCTTGGGGCATGGGGAATTTTTAGATGCCTTTTGAGTTGGGCGTAGGGTCTTATTTATAGACTATGCGTGATCCAACTCCTCTTCTTCCCAACCAATCACAATCCTTTGTGAAATCAGATCTAAATCTGATTGGTGGGAATAGAGTCCCTTGGATTCCTCCTTAGATGGCACCTAAGATCAGTCAAAGTTGGTTCTTAGGAGGAGTCTAATTAGAATCCAAAAAGGAGATGGAGTCCCTGTCCAACAGGGACTCCTAGGCGCCTCCAGCTTGGGCGCACGCCACCCTTGGCGTGCGCCCTCCTCCTTGCCAGGTTTTGGCAGGAGGACAAGCCCCCACCAGCTCTCCAATAGGTGCATGACACATGGACAGAAGTCAAAGTGTCAATGGTCAACATTTGACCAGTCAAAGGTCAACTTTTGACCAAAGTCAAAGGACGAGAAATGGTAGGTGACCAAAAATGGCAGGTATTGTCTTACAAAATAAGACAACCCTTTTCTGAACCTGGACAGGCTCCAGTCAGACCAAGTGAAGGCCTCTGATCGAGCACAAACTCCTTTGGCTCAGTCAGGACAACTATTTATGATAGTAAAAGAAGAACGTTAGGTTCAATCGAGTGCTAGCACGATTTTCTTGAACCTAATTGAATCTCATTCAGATCAATTGAACTGGATCAGTTCAATTGATGATCACCAGATTCAAACCCTTGTTTGTGTGACCCAGTTAGGTTCAGTTCTGTATGGTAATGGGATATGTCATGATCTCTATCATCGACATCATCGAAACTCCTTTCGATGGATCAGAACTCTTCTGATTCGAACAGCTAGAATGATCGATCATCTAAATCATTCTAATTGCTCCCAAAATCCACCAGTGACACCTAGCAGTATATGGTGGCAACCCATCAGAGCTGAATGCGAACCTCTTGGTGCAGCTACCTGTGTGATTAAGTTCTTCTATCTTGAGCCCCGATCAGATTAGGGTTAAGGTGAACTCGTCAAACCCTAGTTTCTGTCATATGATGTAATCATTCGATTCAAGTCCGATGTGAAAACCTAAATAGAAACTCTTTCTATTATTTCACTCTGCCATGGCCATGGGCTTCTGGACTTGATTCTCATGATCATCATAGGGCTGCTCCTCTACCACCGAGGTAGATAGATTCCATCTTGATGCAATCCAGTTCCTACAATGAACATGCTATAGCCAACATACACCTCAGGGTTCCGAATATGGCTAGGAGATCGAGTTATGGTGTAGTCAAACTATAACACCCTCAAGGTGAACTGTCCGATGCACCTCAGGTCAAAGAACCAGACACACCACTGCAGCATCGAGTCAGTCATTGACGAGAAGGTAGACTTCCTAATGACTACTCGAGGTGGTCACGCTCAGTGCCCTCGTTCTCTAACGAGTATCCTGTACTCTCGCTCCGGTGTCTCCACACCATAGACTCAAGACTCATCTACTAAAGAGAAGCGATTGTACACCAACCTTTCCGGATCAATCACCATCCTCGTGATGATCCTATGGTCGGAAGCATTTTATGAGTTAATAATGATTATTCATGTCTTAAATTTTCAACTCTTGAAAATATGAATTATCATTACCATTAACTCAAAGGATGTATCACAGACACTAAATACACATATGTGATAGAAAATAACCCATTTTATTGATTTATAGTCAAAATTATAATTTTGCCCCTAGAAGTGTATTACAAGTGTCAGCCAATTCTGGCTTCTAGGGCACATATATCTAACAATCTCCCACTTGTCCTAAAGCCAATTGGCTACAAGTCTAAGTCCCATCTTCTCAAGGTGGGCTTCGAACTTCTGCTGGCCCAACAATGGCTTTGTAAGTGGGTCTGCCACATTATCTGTGGAGTTGACTCTCTTGACCTCGACGTAACCCTTCTCGAGGTAATCGCGGATGAGGTGGTATCGCCGCTCAATGTGCTTGGATTTTTGGTGAGACCTCGGCTCCTTAGCAAGGGCTATGGCGCCATTGTTGTCGCAGTATAGAGGAATGGCATCTGATGGCATTACTCCAATTTCTGCAGCAAACTTCTTGTACCAGAATGCTTCCTTCGCAGCCTCTGATGCAGCGATATATTCTGCTTCCATGGTGGAATCTGCTATCACGGTTTGCTTGGAACTCTTCCAGCTGACAGCACCACCATTGCACACAAACAGACTCCCAGATGTCGACTTTCGATCATCTATATCGGACATGAAATCCGAGTCTCTGTATCCCTGGACTTGGAGTTCTCCATTACCAAAGACCAACATCATATCCTTAGTTCTTCTTAAGTACTTAAGGATACATTTCACAGAAGTCCAGTGTTCTTCACCTGGATTTGACTGATATCTGCTTGTGACACTCACAGCATGGGCTATATCAGGTCGTGTACATAGCATGGCATACATGAGGCTCCCTATTGCAGAAGCATAAGGGATCTTGCTCATGCGTTCTATTTCCTCAGGTGTGCTAGGGCACATCTTCTTGGAAAGATGAATACCATGTCTGAAGGGTATTAATCCCCTCTTAGAGTTTTCCATACTAAACCTCTTTAGTACTTTCTCTATGTACATCTTCTGTGAAAGTCCTAGCATCCTATTCGGTCTATCCCTATAGACCTTAATTCCTAGAATAAAGGATGCTTCACCTAGGTCTTTCATGGAGAATTCCTTGGACAACCATATTTTGACTGTCGTCAACATGGGAATATCATTCCCAATAAGGAGGATGTCATCCACGTACAATACGAGGAAGACAACAGCGCTCCCACTGACCTTTTTGAAGACACACGGTTCCTCTTCATTTTTGATGAAACCAAACTTTTTGATCACATCATTGAAATGAGTGTTCCAGCTCCGAGATGCTTGCTTAAGTCCATATATGGACCTTTGCAGCTTGCAAACCTTGTGATCAGTATCACTGGATGTGAAACCTAGCGGCTGTTCCATATAGATATCTTCCTCAAGATATCCATTTAAGAATGCCATTTTCACGTCCATTTGCCATATTTCATAATCGAAATAGGCTGCAACGGCAAGCAATGTGCGGATGGATTTTAGCATAGCCACTGGAAAAAAGGTATCCTGATAGTCAATGCCTTCGCGTTGACTATAACCTTTTGCCACTAGTCTAGCCTTGAATGTCTCCACATTCCCATCTGCACCAATCTTTCTCTTGAAGATCCATTTACACCCAATAGGTACTATACCTTCTGGTGGATCTACCAAGGTCCAGACTTGGTTTGAGTGCATCGAGTCAATTTCTGACTGCATTGCCTCTAGCCATTTCTCGGAGTCGATATCTGATATCGCCTCGTTGTAGGTTTTGGGATCATCACCATGAGCACCATTACCTACGAGGAACATTTTCTCTACTTTCTCTGAAATAATACCTAAGTATCTTTCAGGGGGATGGAAAACTCTTTCCGATCTACGAGGTGGAGGAGGTAGTGTTCTTATTGGCTCAACCTGATTTGGTTCCAATTGGTCCTTAGCTCGTTGTACTTGTGAGACTTTCTCATCAAGCTTAATCTGCTTTCCAATGCCGCTATCTTGAATAAACTATTTTTCAAGAAAGATGGCATGTCGACTCACAATCACATTGTGGTCTTCTGGAATGTAGAAATAGTATCCTAATGACTCTTTAGGATATCCTATGAATCGAGCTCTGAAGGACCTAAACTCTAACTTGTCCGCTTGTTGTCTTTTGACATGAGCCGGACAACCCCAAATTCTGAGATGACTCAGACTTGGTTTCTTACCGTGCCATATCTCATACGGTGTGGTAGGAACGGTTTTAGAGGGAACCCTATTCAGTAGATAAATTGAAGTTAACAATGAATGTCCCCAAAGAAAATCAGGGAAGGTCTGTGAAGCTCATCATGGATCGAACCATATCCAATAGAGTCCGATTTCTCCATTCTGAAACCCCGTTGAGTTGAGGTGTTCCTGGTGGAGTCCATTGAGAGACTATGCCATTTTTCTTTGAGATAGTCTAGGAATTCCGGCTAAGGTATTCACCTCCTCGATCTGATCGAAGAACCTTAATGGATTTTTCAGTTTATTTTTCTACTTCATGTCTGAATTCTTTGAACTTTTCAAAAGCTTCAGACTTGTGTCTCATAAGATACACATACCCATACCTAGACAGATCATCGATAAAGATAATGAAGTAGACAAAATTGCCTCTAGCCGGCACATCAAATGGGCCGCACACATCAGTATGTACTAGGGCAAGGAGATCTGTGGCCCTTTCCCCATGTCCAACAAAAGGGAGTTTAGTCATTTTGCCTTGAAGACAAGATTCACAAGTTGGATATGACTCGAAAGTCAACGGACTCAATAGCCCATTTTTCTCCAATTTGTTGATCCTATCTTCTGCTATATGACCTAATCTCAGGTGCCATAGATACCTATCATTTGGACTATCCCTAGGTCAGTTTGGCATTCACGTTTTGCTCGATAGTTAGAATAGGTACATCAATATGTAGCTGATAAAGATCGTTAATAAGGAAACCATTTGCAATTTTATTTCTTTCATAAAGAATGTTACAATGGTCCTTAAAGAAGGTAATCACATAGCCTTCTAGTGCTAAGCATGAAACAGAAATCAAATTTCTGCTAGCTGCAGGCACATAATAACAGTCTTTCAAAACTAAGTCTAAACCAGATGGTAATCGAAGAGGGTATGTTCCCACCACTGTTGCAGCAACTCTTGCTCCATTACCGATGCGTAGGATCATGTCTCCATCCCTCAGCCTCCTGCTATCCTCAAGATCCTGCATGGAAGTGCACAGATGAGCACTAGAACCAGAGTCAAGCACCCAACTGGATGCAGAAGAAACCATAAGGTTAGACTCAATAACGAGCATACCTCCAGAAGGACCTTCCTTCTTGTTCTTCAGGGTGGCCAGGTAAGTAGGGCAGTTCCGCTTCCAATGGCCATCGCTGTTGCAATGGAAACACTTTCTTTGACAGCGATTTTCATCTTCGGCTCTGCCTTCTTCTTCTTTGCTCTTTCCATCTTTTGCTTTTTCGCAGACTTCTTTTTCTTTTCAGAAGACTTTCTTTTGGAAGAAGTCCATTCCATAGCAAGAACTGAGCCTTTAGAACCTTTCATAGAAAGCTCAGCGGTGACCAGCATATTCATTAATTCGGCCAAGGAATTTTGAAGTTTATGCATGTGGTAATTCATGATGAATTGCCCATATGCATCAGTCAAGGATTGCAGAATAATATCGTTCTGCAGATCCAAGTCTAACTTCACACCGAGCTTCTCAAGCTCTTCCAAGTCCTTGATCATCATCAGACAGTGATCTTGGACTGACTGCCCATCATGCATCTTAGCCTTAAAAAGTCATTTCGTGACTTGATACTTGGCTGCGCGACTCTATTCACCAAACATCTCCTGCAGGTGAGCCAACATTTGGCGAGCAGTCCCGATATCTTCATGTTGGTGCTGGAGCTCATCAGACATCGAGCCCAACATGTAATATCTGGCCTTATTATCTTCGTCTATCCATTTTTCCAAAGATGCTCTCTATTTAGTGGATGGACGGGCTGGTAAGGTGGGAGGGTCCTGATCCAATACATGTGTTAACTTCTCGAAATCCAAAATGATTTTGTAGTTCCTAAGCCAATCTTTATAATTGGGTCCGGTCAGGCTATATGTTCACCTCCTCAATCTGATCGAAGAACCTTAATGGGTTTTCCAATTTGTTTTTCTACTTTATATCTGAATTCTTTGAACTTTTCAAAAGCTTCAGACTTGTGTCTCATAAGATACACGTACCCATACCTAGACAGATCATCGGTAAAGGTAATGAAGTAGACAAAATTGCCTCTAGCCGGCACATCAAATGGGCCGCACACATCAGTATGTACTAGGGCAAGGAGATCTGTGGCCCTTTCCCCATGTCCAACAAAAGGGAGTTTGGTCATTTTGCCTTGAAGACAAGATTCACAAGTTGGATATGACTCGAAAGTCAATGGACTCAATAGCCCATTTTTCTCCAATTTGTTGATCCTATCTTCTGCTATATGACCTAATCTCAGGTGCCATAGATACCTATCATTTGGACTATCCCTAGGTCGTTTGGCATTCACGTTTTGCTCGATAGTTAGAACAGGTACATCAATATGTAGCTGATAAAGACCATTAATAAGAAAACCATTTGCAATTTTATTTCTTTCATAAAGAATGTTACAATGGTCCTTAAAGAAGGTAATCACATAGCCTTCTTGTGCTAAGCATGAAATAGAAATCAAATTCCTGCTAGCTGCAGGCACATAATAACAGTCTTTCAAAACTAAGTCTAAACCAGATGGTAATCGAAGAGGGTATGTTCCCACGGCTACTACAGCAACTCTTGCTCCATTACCGATGCGTAGGATCATGTCTCCATCCCTCAGCCTCCTGCTATCCTCAAGATCCTGCATGGAAGTGCACAGATGAGCACTAGAACCAGAGTCAAGCACCCAACTGGATGCAGAAGAAACCGTAAGGTTAGACTCAATAACGAGCATACCTCCAGAAGGACCTTCCTTCTTGTTCTTCAGGGTGGCCAGGTAAGTAGGGCAGTTTCGCTTCCAATGGCCGTCGCTGTTGCAATGGAAACACTTTCCTTTGACATCGGCCTTTTTCTTCGGCTCTACCTTCTTCTTCTTTGTCCTTCCACCTTCTGCTTTTTTGCAGACTTCTTTTTCTTTCCATAAGACTTTCTTTTGGAAGAAGTCTGTTCCATAGCAAGAACTGAGCCTTTAGAACCTTTCATAGAAAGCTCAGTGGTGACCAGCATATTCATTAATTCGGCCAAGAAATTTTGAAGTTTATGCATGTGGTAATTCATGATGAATTGCCCATATGCATCAGTCAAGGATTGCAGAATAATATCATTCTGCAGATCCAAGTCTAACTTCACATCGAGCTTCTCAAGCTCTTCCATATCCTTGATCATCATCAGATAGTGATCTTGGACTGACTGTCCATCACGCATCTTAGCCTTAAAAAGTCATTTCGTGACTTGATATTTGGCTGCGCGACTCTGTTCACCAAACATCTCCTATAGGTGAGCCAACATTTGGTGAGCAGTCCCGATATCTTCATGTTGGCGCTGGAGCTCATTAGACATCGAGCCCAATATATAATATCTGGCTTTATTATCTTCATCTATCCATTTTTCTTGAGACGCTCTCTATTCAACTGATGGACGAGCTGGTAAGGTGGAAGGGTCCTGGTCCAAAACATGGGTTAACTTCTCGGAACCCAAAATAATTTTGTAGTTTCTGAGCCAATCTTTATAATTGGGTCCGGTCAGTCTATGTGTGTCCAGGATACGTGCTAATGGGTTGGACGCAGATATTTTTCTATAGAGAGTCAAAGATTCTAGTTAGATACTGTAATTATGACTTGACCAATTTATTTAGAAATTTTATTTTTAAATAAATTAGCTTCCACTATTTTCTCGGATCCCTACACTTCCTCTGTAGAGATGCAAAAATCTTCCATGATTAATGATTTCTAGTGGGTGGTGCGGTCTCACCAACTGACTCATCACCTCACCTAACAGTTATTGGTGATGGGTTAGCCAATGAGTGAACAACTCTTGTTCAATGATTCTCTAATCATGGTGCACCCAAACTTGGTCTCTAATTCATGAATCTCACCGTATCCAGAATATTGATCCACTCCTTAGTTAAGTCAGACCCACCATTTGCACAGACTGGATTTCTAATTGAGTCTCTCACCGTATCCAAAATATTGAGCCCAACTCATCCTCCAGCCCATAGCATCCAATGCCTAATAGACATGGTTGCATCTTTCCGATGCAACTGAGCCACTGTATCCAGCCAAGAACAATCAACCCCGGAAAGGGCCCGCACATCTACAATGGTGGAAGACCTCAGACTTAATCTTTTCTTAGGGAGAATTGATTCAGGTCTCATTAAACTAGACTTGTCATAGTCATAACAATTATGACTAACCTAGTGGCATGGGTTAGCTCGGATTATTGACCACCTCAAATCAGAATTGAGTCAACAGATATGGCCAGGTAAGTGAGACCGATGGAAGGGATATGCCATTAACTCGTACAAGAATGCATTCAGGTCGAGTAGCTCCCAATTAAAAACCAGTCGATCGTATGTGCCAAACTTACCTTAGACACCAAATTATTGAGTCAGAACCAATTGGGTTAGCCTACAATCCAGACTCTAACCTCTGAGCCTAATTAGGTCTTGCTTGATCGTGACTCGATCTTGACCCAGACTTAATCCTATTAGGCTGGTCAATTTAAGCATTGTTGATCCCATCTAACCAACTCTTGATTCGATTTGATCAACCGCTTAGACCTAATTGAGCTACCCAAGCCCGAACCCAGTATTATGAATATGTCTTAGATCTGAAATTCTTAATTTTAGATCCTAATTAATATTTCATAATCTTAATTTTTAATTAAGTAGGGTTCATAAACAAAATATGCACAATAAATCCTAGGGTTTCAGGATCTAGGATTTTGCAGAAAGTAAGTTTTGGATTTTTGATTAAGGATGAACGTGCAGCACCCCTACACGTCATAAGAACACTCCCATCGGATGGAAGGAGAGGGCCTTTAAATCCTTCTTCATTCTTATGACCGGACGGCTAAGAGGAATGCCTTAATCAGGAACATGTAATACTACAAAATAGTTTTAGATCTATATCATATATCTCATATACAAATTAGATCTAATCATGGCATATTTTGCATACATCTCATGTATCAAATCATGCATATTTTTAGATCTAAAAAAAATTAGATTTAAATTGATCTTATCAAAATAAACTCTAATCTAGACAACTATGTAGAACTATTCTACAACTAGTCTAGACATGCATCAATCATATCTCATATGATGTTTAAAATTAAATAATTTTTATTTACTATTTTTTAGATATTATTATAATAATTATAATATCAAAAAATAATAAATAAATAGATCTAAAATATGATTTAATCAAATTAAATTATAAACATGCAAGACTATTCTATAGAACTATTCTATTTTAGAACTAGTCATGCATATTTTCTAATCTTAGATCCAAATCATTTAATTTTAATTTTTCTAATTTTAGATCTGATCACATCTCATGTGACATCTGAAATCACTTATTTTTTGATTAAAATAAATTTAAAATTAGATCTAAATACTTTAGAACCTTGGCTCTGATACCAGTTGAAGGAAAATCCTGATTTTCGGACCAGGTTCGTTCAGATCTGATCGGATCAAGAGATATATTTCAAAAAAAAATTTCTTTAATCTAGATCAGATCTGAGATATTTTAGATCTAATTTTTATTATTTTAATAATTAAAATAAATTTAGATAAATTAAATCAAATTTAATTTACCTTGAAGTAGGGTAATCCTATTACCCGTTGATGATCCTATAAGCAGCGGAAGGTTCTGGATCTAGCCACGCAAGTGCCTGGCCTCCACCGGCATCCACTTGGACTAGATCTAGAGATTCTCTTCTTTTCTATCACATCTCTAAAAATTAGATCTGGATCTGATTTGGAGGATCTTCAAAATAACTTTCGAATATCAACAGTTGTCCTTTGCAGCAGCGCAGCCTTCTAGCTTTCTGTCACCTTTCTCTCATCTAGATTGCACCAACTTGGATCCCAAACTTTTTTGGACATGGAGAGGAGAGGGAGAAGATGAACTTGGTGTGGAGAAGGAGGAAAGAGGCAGCCTTGGGTCATGGGAAATTTTTAGATGCCTTTTGAGTTGGGTGCAGTGTCTTATTTATAGACTATGCGTATCCAACTCCTCTTCTTTCCAACCAATCACAACCCTTTGTGAAATCAGATCTAAATCTGATTGGTGGGAATAGAGTCCCTTGGATTCCTCCTTAGATGGTACCTAAGATCAGTCAAAGTTGGTTCTTAGGAGGAGTCTAATCGAAATCCAAAAAGGAGATGGAGTCCCTGTCCAACAGGGACTCCTGGGCGCCTCCAGCTTGGGCACACGCCAAGGGTGGCATGCGCCCTCCTCCTTGCCAGTTTTGGCAGGGGGACAAGCCCCCACCAGCTCTCCAATAGGTGCATGACACGTGGATAGAAGTCAAAGTATCAATGGTCAACATTTGACCAGTCAAAGGTCAACTTTTGACCAAAGTCAAAGGACGAGAAATGGTAGGTGACCAAAAATGGCAGGTATTATCTTACAAAATAAGACAACCCTTTTCTAACTTGGACAGGCTCTAGTCAGACCAAGTGAAGGCCTCTGATCGAGCACAAACTCCTTTGGCTCAGTCAGGATAACTATTTATGATAGTAAAAGAAGAACGTTAGGTTCAATCGAGTGCTAGCACGATTTTCTTGAACCTAATTGAATCTCATTCAGATCAATTGAACTAGATTAGTTCAATTGATGATCACCAGATTCAAACCCTTATTTGTGTGACCCAGTTAGGTTCAGTTCTGTATGGTAATGGGATATGTCATGATCTCTATCATCGACATCATCGAAACTCCTTTCGATGGATCAGAACTCTTCTGATTCGAACAGCTAGAATGATCGATCATCTAAATCATTCTAATTGCTCCCAAAATCCACCAGTGACACCTAGCAGTATATGGTGGCAACCCATCAGAGCTGAATGCGAACCTCTTGGTGCAGCTACCTATGTGATTAAGTTCTTCTATCTTGAGCCCGATCAGATTAGGGTTAAGGTGAACTCGTCAAACCCTAGTCTCTATCATATGATGTAATCATTCGATTCAAGTCCGATGTGAAAACCTAAATAGAAACTCTTTCTATTATTTCACTCTACCATGGCCATGGGCTTCTGGACTTGATTCTCATGATCATCATAGGGCTGCTCCTCTACCACCGAGGTAGATAGATTCCATCTTGATGCAATCCAGTTCCTACAATGAACATGCTATAGCCAACATACACCTCAGGGTTCCATATGGCTAGGAGATCGAGTTATGGTGTAGTCAAACTATAACACCCTCAAGGTGAACTGTCGATGCACCTCAGGTCAAAGAACCAGACACACCACTACAGCATCGAGTCAGTCATTGACGAGAAGGTAGACTTCCTAATGACTACTCGAGGTGGTCACGCTCAGTGCCCTCGTTCTCTAACGAGTATCTATACTCTCGCTCCGATGTCTCCACACCGTAGACTCAAGACTCATCTACTAAAGAGAAGCGATTGTACACCAACCTTTCGGATCAATCACCATCCTCGTGATGATCCTATGGTCGAAAGCATTTTATGAGTTAATAATGATTATTCATGTCTTAAATTTTTAACTCTTGAAAATATGAATTATCATTACCATTAACTCAAAGGATGTATCACAGACACTAAATACACATATGTGATAGTAAATAACCCATTTTATTGATTTTAGTCAAAATTATAATTTTGCCCCTAGAAGTGTATTATAAGTGTCAGCCAATTTTGGCTTCTAAGGCACATATATCTAACAAATCTAATATGATATATATATATATGCATGCAATTAAATCTAAAAATAAAAATAATGAATAGTAAAATATTTTTACTATACTACGTGTTCAGAATATGTTATCTTTTATGGAAAGATGATCTCCGCAATCAAGTCATCACCATTGTGAACACCAAGTAAATCTGATCATCGCAATATAGCCACATACAGGTCTGGCCTCCATAGATGGTCCACATGAGGTCGTAATCCCGATAGGCTCCTCCCGAGTGCTAGATCGATGAAGAATGCTCATTGTAGCAAGATCTAATCGAACAGTTTTGATCTCCCTCCACTAAAATTTTGGATGCTCTGGATCAGCAGGATGGGTAGAAGAGAGGATGAGGAAGCACTCGAAAAAATCTCATGAAGATCTGATGCTCAGAACTTGCGAAATTAGAGTAGAAACCCTAGATCAAGATCTAAGGCAGCACAGCACTCAAACCCTAGCGCCTAGTTTTCTCTCCCAAATTTTCTTCTTAGATGTTTTTTTTATTTTTTTTGAGCTATGAAAGAGCACATAAAATAGAGGAGAGGAGTCTCAAAAAAAATCTCTGTTGCCCAAATAGACAACCCAAGAGGGGGGGGGGGCTGAATTGGATTTTCAAAAATTAAATTAGATATGTATAGTGCTAAATGATTAAAACCTAAGTGAATTAAATGTAAGAGCAAATAGAAGATACAATTAAGAGCACACACACAAGCAAGAGAATTTTATAGTGGTTCGGTACTCTCCAAGCACCTACGTCCACTCTCCAAGCACACTCATGAAAATTTCATTATAACCCCATAAGATTACAGTCGGATAGTTTTCTCAGGCTCACTATCCAAAAATCCAATTAGTTTTTTCCTAGGTTCACCAAGCACAGTCCTTACAAGAATCAGATGAATCAATGTGAATAAACAGAGGGGAGAAAAAGCTCCAGAACCCAAGTTTCAACCCTTGCTGAAATCAAGTACACGAAAAGAGAAAGAAATTTTACAACTTGAAATGCCCCTTTGAATGAGCAAAAAAGTTGTTCTTGCTGTTTGTTGAAAGCCTTTTTGAATGTGTGGAGCTAATGTACTTGAGGATTCTTCAAAGCTTGAGAGAATGATTGATTGGAGATTGGGTATTCATTCAAGAATAGAGCGTGCTTTTCTTTCTCTTATTTTTCTCTTCTTTTAAAAAATAATCTTTCTTCCTTTTATATCTCTAGCATTTTATTTTTTTTGGTGATGATTGAAGTTCAAAAAAAATAAAATCTAACCATTGGAGAGCAACAACTAGCCATTGGAATGGAAAAAATTCGACGTAGAACGTCCCGTCAAAAAGCTGTTGCCATGTCTCGAGACCTTTCGATTTGTCTCGAGATGTCTCATCAGGTTACGAGGCCTCTCAGATTGATCAGGAGAGCTCTCATCTTCAATCATACAAAAAATCATCTTTCTAAAAAAAATGGCTTGCCTGAGATCGAGACATCTCAGTTCTGAACGAGACGTCTCACTAGAACCGTGAGACCTCTCGGAACTCCTACGAGACCTCTCGCTCTTAGAGCATAGAAACTGAGTTTCTATTGTCTGAGATCAAGACATCTTAAGATTCATTCAAGACTTCTCAAAACTGAGCTAGAACTGTGTTTGCTGTGTGTCAGTCCACTCTAGAGCTCTCTAAAAAAATTTGAGATGCCTTAAAGACTACTCCAAGATAATTTTAGGAGATTTGAATTTCATTTGATTTCTACTTTATGTCTTCCTTATTTTTGATCAAAGAGCTCTCTTTCTTCTGATATTGGAATACTTAAAATAAAATATATTAGTAACCACTTGCTTTAATATTTGGTCATCATCAAAATCACTTAGGGGGTCAACAATCTTACCCTTTTTGATGATGACAAAATATTAAGCAAGCCATAAAAGGAATGTAAGCAATGTATATCAAGAACTAATGAATGCAAAAAAATTTGTGCTAAAGCTCCCCCTTAGTGTATGCTCTCATGAAATGAATAGGATTTGAATAACATTCTTTTCATTTTGTATTTTTTCATTTCAATCATTTCATTTTCTAAAAGTCCCTTTTTGTGAATTTGTATTTTTGATTTGAATGATTATACGTTTGTATTTTGTATATTAGATTTAATTATGCATTTGCATATTTCTCCTTAATATTTCTCCTCCCTTTTGTCAGCATCAAAATCACAACAATGAGAGAATCATAAAAAGGCAAGAGCATGAAAAAGATTGAATTAGAAGTGTTTAGGATGATAGAGGAAGATCAAAAAATAATTCAAAAAATTTAAGATTAAATATTTTTATAGAAGATCACATACATCAAGTTCACCCCGAATTTTAGAGAATCTATCTTCACTTAGAGATTTTGTAAAAATGTTAGCTAATTGATTTTCAGTTGAAATAAATTCAAGCACAATGTTATTATTTTGAACATGATCTCGAACGAAGTGATGTCTAATTTCAATATGTTTGGTTCTTGAATGTTGAACAAGATTTTTTATTAGGTTTATGGCACTAGTGTTATCACATTTAATAGGTATCTTATTTTACTTAATTCCAAAGTCTTTGAGTTATTGTTTGAACTAAAGTATTTGAGCACAGCAACTGCCCGCAGCAACATATTCGGCCTCGATCGTTGACAGTGCTACAGAGTTTTGCTTTTTGCTATACCAAGAGATCAAGTTCAACCCTAGAAATTGACAAATGCCACTGGTACTCTTTCTATCAATTTTACATCCTCCATAGTCTACATCAGTGTATCCAATTAATTCAATGGAAGATTGTTTTGAGTACTAAAGACCTAAGTTGTGTGTGTAGACCAAATATCTAAAAATTCTTTTAACAGCTAATAAGTGTGATTCTTTAGGGTTAGATTGAAATCTAGCACACATGCATATACTAAATAATATATCAGGCCTACTTGTAGTTAAGTAAAGTAAGGATCCTATCATACCTCTGTAGAGCATTTCATTTACATTCTTACCATTCTCATCTTTATCAAGTTTGCAAGAAGAGCTCATGAGTGTGCTGATTTTCTTTCCATTTTTCATGCCAAACTTCTTGAGCATCTCCTTGATGTACTTTGTTTGGCTAATGAAAATACCTTTCTTTGATTATTTGACTTGTAGTCCAAGGAAGAAATTCAGCTCCCCCATCATGCTCATTTTAAATTCATTCTGCATCAACTTGGCAAACTCTTGACAAAGAATTTCATCAGTAGCTCCAAATATAATGTCATCCACATATATTTGAACTACAAGAAGGTCATTATTTTTCTTTTTCAAAAATAGTATGGTGTCTACACTTTCTCTGATAAAATTATTTTGTAATAAGAATTTTCTCAATCTCTCGTACCAAACTCTAGGTGCTTGTTTAAGTCCATAGAGTGCTTTATTTAACTTATATACATGATTAAAAAGTGAGTGATTTTTAAATCCAGATGATTGTTCTACAAATACTTCTTCGACAATATAACCATTTAAAAAGATGCTTTTCACACCCATTTGAAATAATTTAAAATTCATATAATAGGCAAAAGCAAGTAACCATCTTATAGCCTCTAATCTTGCTATAGGTGTATATGTTTCATCAAAGTTAATTTCTTCTTCTTGATTATATCCTTTAGCAACTAATCTAGCTTTATTTTTTACAACATTACCATGTTCATCTAATTTGTTCCTAAATATCCATTTTGTACCAATTATAGGATGATTTATGGGTCTATTTACAAGAGTCCATACATTGTTTATTTCAAATTGGTTTAGTTCATCTTGCATGGCTAGCATTCAATTAGAGTCATGTTCAGCTTATTCTATGTTTTTAGGTTCTACTTGAGAAACAAATGCAAGGTAATAGAGGATCTAGTTCTTACCCCTTATGAAGGATCACCTAAAATCAATTCCTTTGGATGATTATGTGCATACCTCCACTTCTTGGTTAGATCTCTATGATCATTAGATGCTTCAATCTCAACATCCTTATCTTGTCCAATGATTGTTGTAAAGTTATCTTTATCATGAATGATGTTGTCCCTTAAGTTTAGCTCCTTCATTCCATCTTCAAAAATTCCTGTATCATCATCAAAAACATCTTTTCTCAAAGAATGATTGTTAGCTTCATCAAAAATGACATGTATTGATTCTTCAACAACTAAAGGTTGTTTGTTGAAGACTCTATATGCTTTGCTGGATATAGAGTATCCAAGGAATATACCTTCATCTGCCTTAGTATCAAATTTGCCAAGATTATCTTTACCATTATTATGAATAAAATATTTACAACCAAAAATATAAAAATAATTAATATTAGATCTTTTTTTCTTTTCAAAGCTCATAGGGGGTTTTCTTTAAAATTGGGCAAATAGAAACTCTATTTAGGATGTACCATGCTATGTTAATGGCTTCAGCCCAAAAGTATTTGGATAGATTTCCTTCACACAACATGGTACGGGCCATATCAACTATGGTTCTATTCTTTCTTTCAACAACTCCATTTCGTTAAGGGATTCTAGGTGCTAAAAATTATGTTCTATGCCATGTTCATTGCAAAATTCTTCAAAATATTTGTTTTTAAATTCTGTGCCATGACCACTACGGATACATACCAAAGTAGAGTTCTTTTTATTTATTATTTTCTTGTAAAACTTTAAAAATAATGAAAATGCTTCATCTTTGTGAGCTAAAAATAGAACCCAAGTGAAACAAAAATAATCATCAATAATTACTAGACCATACTTCTTTCCTCCTAGGCTTGTGGTCCTAGTAGGTCCAAATAAATCTATATGAATCAATTCAAGAGGCCTAGAAGTTGAAACTATATTTTTGGATTTGAAACTCCCCCTAGTTTACTTTCTGAATTGGCAAGCATCACAAACATGATCAATTTGGAAATTTAGTTTTGGTAGCCCTTTAACTAAGTCTCTATTTTGCAATTTATGAAGAGTATGCATGCTAGCATGACCTAATCTTTGGTGCCAAAGCCAACTAGTTTCTTTTATGTTAGCATTAATTGCAACTAGGCATTGGCCACTCTTCATGGCAGTTTCATCAAGACTTACCATGTAGATGTTTCCACGTCTAAATCCAATGAATTTTAAACTATCATCCAAGGAACTAAATACTTTGCATAAAGAAGATTCAAATGAGACTTTAAAACCTCTATCACATAGTTGACTAATACTAAGCAAGTTATGTTTTAAATTATCAACTAATAATATATTATCTATAAAGGTCGAAGGAGTAATCTGAATTTTACCATAGCCAATTACTTTACCTTTGCCATTATCGCCAAAGGTGACTACTGCCCCTTCCTTTCTTTCTAGGATGATGAATTGTTGCTTATCACCCGACATATGCCTTGAGCAGCCACTATCTAAATACCAATCCTATTTTGATCCTTGGGCTGCAAGGCATTCCTGCACAAATAATCAAGTGATAGTTTTAGGTACCCAAGTCTTCTTGGGTCCTTTAGGATTAGTAGACATGGTTCCTTTTGGAACCCAAATGCTTTTAACATGCTATTTATTAACTCTTCTAGTATTGCATTCAAAAGCCTTGTGTCCTACCTTTTTGCATTTAAAGCAAATGGTATGAAAAGTGCTATTAGTGATGGGTGCAGTGAAGAAATTTTTTAGAAACTTAGTTTTGTCTTTGGGTTTATATCCTAGTCCGATCTTATCATAAACTCCTCTTTGACTACTTAAAATCATTTGCAATTTTTCAGAACTACAAGTAAATTTATCAACTAAAGACTTTAATTTATCCAATTCATCCTTTAGTATTTTGTTTTCTTCTTTTAACTTATTGTGGCTACTAATTACCTCTTCCTTTTCTTTCAAGAGTGTTTGAGTCATTTCCTTAAGATTTCTATTTTTTGAGCTTATCTTTTTGAAATCTTTCATCAAATCATAAAAAGCATCTTGAAGCTCTTCAAAGATAAAATCTAAACCAAAAGTGGAGGATATGTCATCATCTTGTGCCATGAAACATAAGTTTGCTTCACTTTGATTTTCTTCCACCATGCTTGACTCATCACTATTGCTCTAAGTTGCTAACATGGCTTTCTTTTTAGTTCTTTTTGGCCCCTTCTTCAACAGAGGACATTCAGTCCTAAAATATCCTCGCTTCTTGCATTCATAGCAAGTGGGCTGATCTCTCTCTTTTTCTTTTTCTTTCTCCTTGCTGGCTTCTCCTCTAATAAAGTTTCTCTTCTTGAATCCTTGTCTTCTTCTTCCCATAAATTTCTTGAATTTTTTGATCACCAAGGCCATGTCTTCATCATTTTCCTCACTAGTGGACAGATCATCATCTTCTTCATCAGCCATGAATTTCAGCACTATTGTTTTCTTCTTCTTGTTGTCTTCCTCATTGTGCCAACTCATGGCTATCTCATGTGTCATCAAGGATCCAATGAGCTCCTCTAGTGGTAGTGTGTTCAGATCCTTTGCCTCCTGGATGGCTGTTACTTTGGCTTCCCATGACCTAGGTAAAGACCTGAGGATCTTTCTCACCAATTCACTGTTAGTGTATACTTTACCTAGGCTTTCTAAATCATTTATAATATCAGTGAATCTTGTGTACATGCTAATGATAGATTCAGTGAGGTCAATTTTAAATAACTCATATTGGTGAACTAAAATGTTAATTTTAGTTTCTTTTACTTGATTTGTCCCTTCATGTGTGACCTCAAGTCCGTTCCAAATTTTCTTTGCAGAATTGCAAGTGGAGATTCGGTTAAACTCATTTGCATCAAGAGCACAATAAAGTACATTCATTGCCTTGGCACTTAATTGGATAAGTTTCTTATCCATTTCATCCCAATCCTTCTTCGGCTTAGGAGAGGATGTGCCATTAACAATGATTGTAAGTGTGTGTGGACCATTGATAATGACACTCCATATGTCATAGTCAAGGGCTTGAATGAAAATGCGCTTGGGAGCTTTCCAATAGGTATAGTTGGACCTATTGAAAAGAGATGGCCTATTTATGGATTGCCCTTCGACAAGTAAACCTCCTAGTTGGATTGACATGATCTTTGTCTATAGTTGATAAGATCAATAATTAGTAGAGAACCAAAGATCCGATACCAATTGTTGCCCAGATAGACAACGCAAAAGGGAGGATGAATTGGGTTTTCAAAAATTAAAACAGATATGTGTAGTGCTAAATGATTAAAACCTAAGTAAATCAAATGTAAGAGCAAATAGAAGACACAATTAAGAGCACACACACACAAACAAGAGAATTTTATAGTAGTTCGATGCTCTTCCAGCACCTACCTCCACTCCCCAAGCATGCTCTTAAAAATTTTACTATAATACCATAAGATTACAGTCGGATAGTTTTTTCGGGCTTGCTATCCAAAAACCTAGTTGGTTTTTTTTTAGTTTCACCAACAACAACCCTTACAAGAATCGGATGAATCAATCTAAATAAATAGAAGAAAGAAAAAGCTCCAAAACCCAAGTTTCAGCTCCTGCTGAAACCAAGTACATAGAAAGAGGAAAAGGAATTTTACAACTCAAAATGCCCCTTTGAATGAGCAGAAAAGTTGTCCATACAGTTCATTGAAAGCCTCTTTGAATGTGTGGAGTTAACGCACATGAGAATTCTTCAAAGCTTGAGAGAATAGATTGATTAGAGATAGGGTATTCGTTCAAGAATAGAGCATGCTTTTCTTTCTCTTATTTTTCTCTAATTTTGAAAAATAATCTTTCTTCCTTTTATATCTCCAGCATTTTAGTTTTTTGGTGATGATTAGAGTTCAGAAAAAGCAAAATCTGACCATTGGAGAGTAGCAACTAGCCGTTGAAATAAAAAAAATTTGACCTGAAACGTCCCATGAAAAAGCTATCACCATATCTCGAGATCTCTCAGTTTATCTCGAGACATCTCACCAGGTTATGAGGCCTCTCGGGTTGATCAGGAGAGCTCTCATCTTCAATCGCACAAAAAATCACATTTCTAAAAAAAATGGCTTGCCTGAGATCGAGATGTTTCGATTCTGAATGAGATATCTCGCTGGAACCACGAGACCTTCCAGGAATCCTGTGAGACCTCTTGCTCTAAGAGCACAGAAACTAAGTTTCTATACCCTGAGATCGAGACGTCTTGAGATTCACTCAAGACTTTTCAAAATTGAGCCAGAACTATATTTGTTGCATGCCAGTCCACTCGAGAGCTCTCAAAAAAAATTTGAGATGTCTCGAAGACTGCTCCAAGGCAATTTTAGGGGATTTTAATTTCTTTTGATTTCCACTTTATGTCTTCCTTGTTTTTGGTCCAAGAGCTCTCTTTCTTCTGATATTGGAATACTTAAAATAAAATATATTAGTAATCACTTGCTTTAATATTTGGTCATCATCAAAATTACTTAGGGGGTCAACAATCTCTCCTAAAAAAATTCTAGAAATTTTATAGAGTGCACATAAGTCAAGGTGGCATGTGGAAGAGTTGGGATGAAGTGGTTATCTATTTGAATTCAAATTCCATTTGAATTCAAATTGTAATCAGATCAAGCCCATCCATTTAGGTTGTGAGAAGGGAGGGTGCAAGCCTTCTTTTGTGTGGAAAATAATTCATGAGAACATCTTTCACATAGAGAAAAAAATAGCGCAAAGAGGGTGAGGTGGCATATGGAAGACTAGGTCAAACTAGTCTCATAATTATTTATATTATTGAACCAACCCAATCTAAACTAGTTAGGCCCAATTAGACTAGATTAAATCCAACTCATTTAAGCTTAATTAGGCTTATTTAAATTCTAATCAAATAAAAAATTAAATAAGCCCAACCCCTAATCAAATCAGCAATTATACTTCCTCGGCGATTAGGTCATCTCATAATCTAATTGGGTCAAACCCAACTGAATCTAATTCAGTTGCACTTGATCCAAAAATAATTATTCAATCAAATTAAATTAATTAGTGATCAAATTATTAATTAAATCTCTCATAAATATAAATTCCAAATTCAGTGGGTATCCAGACAACAGAGTCCCATCAATGTAAAACTCTTAATCGAAGAGTCCCAAACCAATGGGATTCTTGATCCCGATATTTGAAATGAGTAGAACTCATGATCATAGAGTCCAAACTCTCGATCATGGAGTCTCAGACAAGTAGGTCTTAGAGTTCCAGAGCAATAGAACTCCTGGTCAAAGAGTCCTAATCTAGTAGTTCTCTTAACCATAGAGTTTCAGTCCACTAGGACTCTTGACCATAGAGTTTCAGTCCACTAGGACTCTTGATCATAGAGTCCCAGACAACCAGGACTCCAAGTCCTAATGTAGTATGATTAATCGAAGAGTCCCAATCAAATGGGACTCTCGATCATAGAGTCCTAATCTAGTGGGACTCTTCACCAACCATCAGATCAGGTAGGAATCTCTAGTGTATATGACCCTACAGATTCGAACCTAAGTTGGTAGTATAGGAACCACTTCTTATACTAATCGAAGTAACCATCTAGTAATGGTACTTGACGTCCAAATAGGTCAAATAGTCATAATTGTAATATTTAGAACCTACATCAATATGGTTACTCGTATAATTCTCCCTTTGACTCTCTGTAAGGATGACTAGAGTTAAGCTGTCATCTGATAAGTACATCAAATCTGTTTCAAAAATTATTCCTGTGACCCTCACTAAGACTACTGGCAAGAATTTGCTAAATTAAATATAATTGAACATAGCTCCTAAAATTAGGGGATCAATCCCATCTTGATACATGCAACACTCTCAAGTACTTGACTGTGTCCCAAAAATCTTTTCACTAAATTATGAAATTAGGTAGTTCGGCATCAAAGATAAGAGTTGCTGAGTCACCATGTGATCTCAGGTCGGAGGGAATTTATACCATATTTATCAGAGCAAATCTTAAAGTTAGAAAAGCTTGAGTTGTCACGTTTAGTGCAATGTACTTACATTCTCATCTGCATGCCATACAGTGTCTTAACTCTTGGTTAGAGAAACCAATCATACTCACATGATGACCTACTTGATAAATATTATCATCCTTGGTAACATATACATTTGATCGCGAAAGTTTAAGGACTAAACATAAACTCTCTTTTATCAATGGTTAAATTCCTAAGGACTATCATCACTAAGAGTTCATTACAGGAAGATCAAAGATGATGAAATACAAAATAATAATTTTATTCATTAAAATTATAAATATAAATATATTTAGTTCAACCATCTACAACTAGATGATTGGCTTAGGATACATTTTCAACAACTCCAACTTAGACTAAAGCCATTAGAATAGTATCATATTCCTATCTTCCATTTGTGATGCAAACACTTTCTTTTAGAGCCTTAGTAAATTGGATCGATCCATTATCCTTTCTATCGATCTTCTAAAGGTCAATCATCTCGCTCATGATTGTGCTCATGACAAGGATTGATAGCGTAGCAGAATATGCTTGGTGCACTGATGTGCCTTCAGCTCCTTTGCTTGAGTTATGGCTCTAGTGCTATTATAGTATAGCAGAATTGGACCATCCAAGGAGGGTGACACTCCCAGCTCATCGATATATTTTTGTAGCCATACAACTTCCTTCGCAGCATCAGATGCCGTGATATACTCCACCTCGTACATAGAATCGACCACATTATGCTGCTTCGAACTCTTCCAGTAGACCGCTCTACTATTTAGGATAAATACATAACTTGACATACTCTTGCTATCATCATGATCTGACTAGAAACTAAAATTAGTATATCCCATAAGTTTTAAGTTAGCATCTCCATAAATGAGCCACTGATCCTTAGTATTTTTCAAATACTTTAGGATTGTCTTTACAACCTTCCAGTGATTCTCATCCAGATCAGACTGGTATCTACTCACTACCTCTAGTGAGTATGCCACATCTGGTCTCATATATGTTATGGCGTACATAATAGAACTTACTACCGAAGCATATGGAATCCTACTCATATGCTCTCTCTCTTAAGGAGTTGTCGGACAATCCTTCTTTGAGAGAGTAACTTCATGGCTTATCGGGAGATAGCCCATCTTGAAATTCTCCATGCTAAACCTCTTCAGCATGGTATTGATGTACGTGGACTGGGACAATCCAAGCAACCTTTTAGATTTATCCCTATATATCTTCATCCCTAGGATATAGAAAGCTTCTTTCAAGTCCATGGAGAATTGTGATGACAACCAAATCTTTATTTCCTATAATATAGAAATGTCATTCTCAATTAAGAGAATATCATCTACATACAATACAAGAAATACTACTACAGAATCATTAGCCCATTTATACATATAGGATTCCACTCCTTTCTTAATGAAGCCATACGTTCTGATCATCTTATCAAAATATATGTTCCAACTTCACGATGCATGCTTTAATCCATAGATGGATCTCTGAAGCTTACACACCTTAGACTTGTCTGTTGATGTGAAACCCTCAGGCTGTATCATATACACCTCTTCATCCAACTCTCCATTTAGAAAAGCTATTTTCATATCCATTTACTAGATCTCATAATATAAGTATGCTGCTATCACAAGCATAATTCGAATGGACTTGAGCATTGCCACCAAAGAAAATGTCTCATCATAGTCAATACCATAACACTATCGATATCCCTTGAAAACTAGATGGACTTTATAGATCTCCATCTTCTCGTCTGTGCCTCATTTTCTTTTAAAATATACTTACACCTAGTGGGTTTTACCCCTTCAGGTGGATCAACCAGTGTCCATACGCTGTTGATCTTCATGGACTCCATTTCGAACTTCATGGCTTCTAGCCATTTATTAGAGTCAAACCTGTGCATTGTTATAAATTATTCTTAGATCTATGGAAACCCTTGTACCTTCTATCAACTCTGAGGAAGCAAGTTGAAGATGATAGCAAGAAAGATAAGGATCAGATGATAAGAAGATGAGATGGTGGTAGAGTGAGAAAGAGAGAAAGCTAGGGTTTTAGGGAGAAAAGAGATTCAATTCATTCTCTTTTTCTATCCGTAATCTACATATACAAGTATATATATAGACATCCTAAGTCAACTATTGAAAAATGTACCCTAAAATCATTTATCTAAGTAGTAGATGATTGAAATTAGTATATGAATTATCTAATAATAATAGTTATTTGGTTGATTCATCATAGAAGTTCTATTTTTCTTAAATGAACTCCTAAATTATGATGAAGTCCATCAAACCATAGTCAATCAATAAAAGAGGATTTATCGAATGGTTCTTAAATTATTCATGACTAAATGATAAGTTATTAATAAGGATGATAACTTATCGAGTAGAGGTCGATATATGCCACATGCATTGGTTGTCCTCGTAACCAAGTGGTGTGGACATATTGGTATGGCATCCAAGTAAGATGTAGGAGTATATCTACACCGAATGTGATCAATGTAGCACTCTACTATCAAGAGTAACTAGCTAGGCCAATGGATATAAATGTCCCTCCGACCTGAGATCACCATGGTGACTTGCAAGCAACTCACTGTATTTTGGTGTCGGGCTGCCTGTATTTCTAATATAGGTTTGAAAGATTTTTGGATAGAGTCAAGTACTTATGAAATCGATATGTGAGTCAAGATGGGATTGACCACTCCTGATTAGTTTTAAGAAGAGAATGTCTTATTGTATTTCAATTTAGCAAAACCTAGGCTTAGGTAATCCTCGTGAGGAGTCATAGAATTTGCAAAATTTTGAGGCACAATAAAGATGACTTGTATGAGTGTTGATAGCATACTCAAAGTCATCTTAAGTACTAATAGTCAAAGGGATGAATTATATGGTAACCATGGGCCAAGGTTCTAAGAAAGTTGCTTTGCATATATTCGACTTATTTGGACATCAGAAATCATTGCTAGATGGTTACTTCGACTAGCATAGAAATTAATTTCTATGCTACCAACTTAGGTTCTAACCTATAGGATCACACACATAAGAGGTTTTAAGCTAATCATATGGTTAATCGATGATTGAGAATCATTCTAAGGTCAAACATTCAATGTGATTGATGTTTGACCTAATGCAAGTGTTGCAGGAGGATCGATTAGCAATTGGATTGCTAATTAGCTTAATCTAATTGAGCAATCGAGCTGAGATCAAGTTTAATTAAAATTAGTTTATATTTAATTAAATAAAGTTTAATAAGTTTATTGGATAAGCCAATTATAAGGAAAAAATAATTCCTAGTTAAACTAGGATTTGAGTTCACCTAATTTCTAATTGAGTTAGGATTTAAATCAGATTTAAATATGGTTTAAATCAAACTTAATTAGGTTCTTAGTTGGACTAGGATCATCCATAATTAGGCTTACATTAATCTCATCTTAATTGGATTAAAAATTGATTTGGCCTAGTCAAAACATGAGAATCTTAGTTAGACTAGGATTCCTTGTTTCCTTGTGCAAATTATCTCTAACGCCCATCTGATTTTATTTTTAGATTTTTTTCTATGATTTACATGCCTAAGATTGATTTTCCATGCCCCATATCTGGTTTAATTTGAATCAAATCTGATTTGATCCTTTTTGGAAAGTGGTTTGGGTTTGTTTTCTTTTGAAAGAGTCCCTCTTGACCAAAACTCCTCTTCCCTTCTTGTACCAATTTTCACCATGCCATAATTTCTTTTTGTCACCATTTTTTTATATCCTTTTGTTCTTGGTTTCTTGGTCTCCGAGCCAAAAAAATAGGGAAAGGGGCATCCAAGAGTTGGATGCCCCATTGCTTCCTTGTTTGACTAGGTCATTTTGACCTAGTCTTCCTTATTTTGTGGTGCCTCCTATTAGATAGAAGGAGGGCATCAAAAATTCTAGTGTTCCAAGAAAAAGAAAGAGGAAAAAGAGGAGAATGGCATGAGAGATGATGGCGCCCAACTTCTTGGAGAAAATCCTTTAATTATGACATCAAAGGTTGATGTCTTAAAGAGACAAGGTAAGAGAGAAGATTGTCTTCTTTTATGATTATATTTAAAAATATTTATCCTTTACTTTTGATCTATTTTTATATGATAAAAATCTAAGTGAGATAGAGGATGAGGGCATGGGGATCTATTCTCCAAGATGTTGGGGCATGAAGATCAATTTTGGACATGATCTAATCATGTCCTGATGAGAGAAAGAAAAGAGAAGATGTTCTTCTCTTAGGGTTTCTTTGAGAATCCTTCTTCTCTATATTTTTGTATGATTTTTTTATGAAAAAAATTAGAGTGTGTAAGATCTAAAAATATGAAAAAATTCTAGAGGAGAAGGTCTTTTTTTTGTCCTAGCATAATGATGTTTTTAGGACATCACTCGTTGATGTCCTGAAAGAGAAGATTTATCTTCTCTTAGGATCCTTTTCTAATGTATTTTATTTTTTATTTATGGGAGATCCAAAGGTTGGATTTCTCTCTTAATCATTCTCTTATTCTTGACCTCTTACAAAATCTAAGAGATCCAAAGAATAAATTTAGATTAACCATCCGAAGGGATCCACGAGAAGCTAGCACTTCGAGCGGATCTTCGTTCAATGAACCTTCAATTTTATTGTAGCCTCATGTGGATCTTCTGTAGAGGTCAGACATGTGTGTGGCTCCAAAGACAACAACAAAAAATAACTATGGAGTTCTCGACCCGTGCAAGATAACAGATATGATCTTTTCTCTCACCTAGATGTGATCTAGGTTTTATATCTAGAATCATTCTAGATCTAGGGTAATGATTTGATCAATACCAAACACTTTTATTTTTAGATTTAGAATGCATTATGACATATTATAGGTCCTAGATGTAGGATTTAGTAATTAGATTACATGCATTTATAGACTAAATGGTTTAATCTGCATGTTCCACTGCATTATTTTTCAAAAAAATTTTGAAATTCTTGCATGAAATCCTACACATTTTCTGTCAGTGGTATCAGAGCATCTAGATTTATTTATAACATGATCATATTTGCATTAAATTAAATCTAAAAATAAAACTCTATAGATCATATATACTGATCATAAGGTTGTCCAGCTATAAGGTTTATCTCTTACAGTGGAGAGGTTGTCCTAGTATGTGCTGATTTGAATATGAATCATGAACTATTTAAATTAGATCTAAAAAATTTATGATCTAATTTATTTATTTTAAATCTAAAATAAATAGATGTTAGATCTATTTTAGATTATTTAGATTAGATCTAAATAATATCAGATTGCACATACTGCTATAAGGTTATCCTACTATAAGATTTATCCCTTACAATAGAGAGATTATCCTAGTATGTGTTGATCCGAATAACCAAAATCATAAATATATTAGATGAGATCTAAAGTAATTTATAATTTATTTTTAGTTTTTAAATTTAATTTTAAATAATTTATAATCTGATTCATATGATGTATTTTATGTTTAGATCTAGATCCTCTTATTACATATGTTGATATGTAATTTTTTGTTTTGAATCTAGAATATGTATGACATGTTTTGTAGAATTTAAATTATGATCTTACTTTCTACAAAATCATAGATTCGAAATCTTAGGACATAATCGAAATATTAAAACTAATCAAATCTAAAACCATATATATATTGAATATGATTCAATGTAAATTATTTATAATTTAAAAATATTTCAAATGATCAAATCAAAAATTAGTTCTGAGGTTCCACAAATCCAAATTCATAAGCTTGAACTTAATTAAGAATTAATCGATTATTTAGGATCTAGGTTTGTGATTTGAAGAACCTAAGATAATTTCATAAAACATGGGTTAATGGATAATGGGTTAGTCTTGATCAGGTCCTTAACTAGGTTAGACCTAGGGTTAGATTAAATATGGAGTTAGTTAAGAAATTGATCAAATTTAATTAATAGTTAATTAGGATTATGTCATTTCTATGGATCACTTCAATAGTTGTAGTTGATCAAAGTTCATACATCTAATAAATGGATACTGATCGTGGCTTAGTGGTTGAGTCTGAGTCTTTAAGCAAACTAGATCAAAATTGATAAATTGATTGGAGTCTAAGGTAAGTCTGACATTCTATATCGA
Source organism: Cocos nucifera (assembly GCA_006176705.1). Taxonomy (NCBI): domain Eukaryota; kingdom Viridiplantae; phylum Streptophyta; class Magnoliopsida; order Arecales; family Arecaceae; genus Cocos; species Cocos nucifera. The sequence continues at coordinate 49,996 of QRFJ01000832.1, forward strand.
TGATTTTTAATTGGCAGCCCGCTTACCTGACTAGATGGTGTCTAAGGCAAGCCTTAGCAGATCCTTCCACCGATCTTACTTACTTGGCTAATATGGTTAATCAGGTTTTGATTAGGTTGCTCATTGATTCATGGTAACCCATGTCATAAAGAAAATAAGTGAGACTAATATAATTTAGTGAGACTGATTTAGGTGCCCATGGACTAAATTTGATTCTAGTCCTTGTCGATGACTTGAGAAGTCTGTGGGAGGACATGACTTGGTGAAGTCAGTGGAAGCAAATTGGTCCATAACCTTTCTATCCTTAAATCACTAATAATTTAAATCTCCTAAAATTATTAGGTCCTTAAAATGATAAAGTTATGGAGATAACTGAGACATAGCCTCCCATTAAGTTGGATGATAATGGGTCCATTAACTCAATAATCAATGGAGGCCCAAAGGCCTGATGCTTATTGACTAATGAAATTATCATTCATAATATGATAACTTGGAAGTGTCTCTCTAATGGTGGTTAGATTGGTCAACCAATGTTGGGCCTAATCATTCGTTGGTTAGATACACCAAGTATAGTTATGTTAATGGTTGGACCTAACTGGATCCTTACAGTGGTGGCCAAAGCCTACTGATTAGATTTCTGAGGCAAAATTATATTACTAAACATTGTCCGGAGAAATAATTGGTTATGAACCTATCCTTAGATGTACATGGGTTGGCCAACCAAAATTAGGCTCATGTGCAATCTATGTAGATTCTAGTACCAACTTGGGAATTAAAGTAATTTTTTGAATTAGAGATAGAGGCTACCAATTAGAATAAAATAGTGAGAGAATCTTAAGACTAAAGTCCAAGTCTCTAAGCTTAATATAATTCATATACTTAGGTCTATGTTCTCTTTTCTCATGGAATAAAACTAAATCCTAATTGCTCCAATCATTGTTAGACAGTGATAACATATGAGACCCATCTTCGATAATTAGTATCAAAAGTTAAAACTGGTTCAGCAGTACGAATTGATTCGTATTGGAGCTTCTAAGCCCAGTTAAAATAATTAGTCCAAAATTGATCCAAATTAGGCATAGTGCTTCTACCGTTAGAAGCTGGATCATAGAAAGAAGAATTATCTTGGTTTTCTTGATCATAACATGCTGAATAAGAGAAAAGAGTAAGAGTTGCTCATTAAGGATGTTATATGATAATACTTTAAAATTTTTCTATATATAATTCTACTACCTGGGCATTAGATACCGATGGTCTTATGCAATTTGTTGCAAGGACTATTAAAAAGTTGAATGTTTGAAAATGGTGAGAGATACCTGAATATTAGGGATGGAAGTCCTATTCCAATCCTAGCTTTAGAAATTATCGAGCTTATTTTCAAAAGATTTCATTTTGAATGAATGTCACCATCGTCCATCGTTTATGATAAATATGATCTCTGTTGGCCTTCTGGTCAGAGATGGTTATAATTTATCAGTCAAAAGGATTATTATAATATTATTATGAATAATATTATAATAATATATGGACAATAAAAATGATATTTTATATCTATACATCCTGTTAAGTATAATATACACATTTAATAAATATCCAAGTTAGATTATGTCAGGAATGTCTATCTTTGGTATTATAGGCTTAGTCATCTTGACAAGAATAAGATAAACACGTTAGCTTGAGAGGAAAACCTTAACATTAATGATTATGAATCATTGATAACCTGTGCATCTTATCTTCTTGGAAAGATGACAAAATCATCTTTTATTAGAAAAGATGAAGGAGCTGATAAAGTTCTAAGTCTCATACATAGTGATGTATATGGACCTATGAACTTAAGTGCTAAAGAAAGATATTAATATTTCATTACAGACGACCTATCTTGGCATGTATATGTCTGGCTTGAATCATTTGAAATGTTCAAACGATTCAATAATGAAATAGGAGAACAAACTAGAAATGGTATTGGAACTCTTTGATTAGATCGAAGCGGCGAACACTTATCTAGTAAGTTTGTGACATATCAAGGAGAGAATAGAATTTTCTATCAGTGAATTTTTTTTGGAACACAGTGTATCTAAAAGAAGAAGTTGAACTTTGTTAGATATGGTTCAATCCATAATAGGGTTTAACTTGTCTGCCTATTTTAGGATTGTGCTCTTGTGACTACTAGTTTTACTCTGAATATATACCGAGTAAATTTATTGTAAATCTCCATATGGGAAATGGATTGGCTATAGACCTAGACTCTTTCACCTTCGAGTTTAGGGTTAATCAGTCTATGTCATAAGTTTGCATACAAATAAACTTGGATCTTGGTTCAATAGATGTTTAAGGGTTAATAATTCTACCATGTTGAAAAACATAAGATGTTCATTAGTAGTAGGATATTTCTTTTGGAAAAAAGTTTCTTAGAGAAGGAACTGATGCCTTCAAGTTAAACTTAAAAAAGTTTGACTGATAGAAAAAATCTGACATAATCTAGTAAACCTACAGAACCAGATTTGATCAAATCAAACCTGGAGCCCATTCAAGTGGCACTCTTAAGGAGATTTGATAAAGTATTATGTTATCTAGATAGATACTTCAATATATAGGTCCAAGATGGTGATCTTGTTGAGCTCGATAAGAACAACAAGGATCCAACCACATATAGGGATGCAATGCAGTGGTCTGACGTGAGAAGTGGCTTGGAGTTATATAATCCAAATTAAAGTCCATGAAAATCAATAGTGTATGGATACTAGATGATTCACCTGAAGGGATAAAACCTATTGGGTGTGAATAGATTTTTAAAAAAATCAGAGTAGCATAGATGGGAAGGTAAAGACCTATAAAGCACGTTTGGCTATTATCTCAGTTTTGGAACATACATTTTGAACGTATGTCTTTGTTATGAATAAAGATAAACCCTGCATTTGTAAGTGGGCAAAATGTTCTGTAGTGTTATTCCTTGTATTGTCTATGGATGAAGTTCTCTTAATTGGTAATGGCATTGCAACATTGCAAGGAATAAAGGTTTGGCTGTCATCTAATTTTTCTATGTTTAAAATTAGATATGGTATACTCACTAATGATAGTGAGTAGATACCAGCCTAATCTAAGTATGAACCACTAGAAGATTGTATGGACAATCCCTAAGTATTTGAGAAATACTAAGGTCCAATGACTCAAATATGAAAATACTGACTTAAAACATGTGGATGCTTTAATTTTAGAATAAGATGATAATAAGAAAATGTTGGGTCATACCCTAATTGCAAGAGCAAGCCACTGAAAAGGTTCCAAGCAGGACATTATAGCCTATTCATTTAATGATGTAGAGTACGTCATGGCATATGATGCTGCCATGTAAGCTGTGTAGTTGCTGAGGTTCATTAGCAGGTTGGAAGTGGCATCCTCCACCGATGGTTTGGTCTTATCATAGCACTAGAGTCATAGCTCAGACTAAAGAATCGAAGGACCAGCATATTCTACATCACCATCACCTTTGATTTTAAACCAGGATGACGTTGATCTTTGGAAGATCGATGAAAAAGGAGAACTTAACTGACCCCTTTTCTAAGGTCTCAAAACTAAGTAGTTCTATGAACTCAAGTGGAATATAGGATATTTGATATCATTTTGATTGGCTTTAGTCCAAGTAGAAGTTGTTGAAAAATATGTCCTAAAGCAAATTATCTAAGTAGTAGATAATTGAAGTTAGTATATGAATTATCTAATAATAATAGTTATTTGGCTGGTTCATTATAGAAGTTCTATCTTCTTTAAATGAACTCCTAAATTATGATGAAGTTCCTAGAACCATAATCAATCGATAAAGGAGGATTTATCAGATGGTTCTTAAATTGTTCATGATCAAATGATAAGTTATTAATAAGGATGATAACTTATCGAGTATCGGTCACTGTATGCCATATGCGTTGGTTGTCCTCATAACCAAGTGATGTGGAGATACTATTATGGCATCCAAGTGAGATGTAGGAGTACATCTGCATTGAACACGACCAATGTAGCACTCTACTTTCAAGAGTAGCTAGCTAAGGACAATGGTATAAATATTCCTCCGACCTGAGATCACCATGGTGACTTTCAAGCAACTCACTATACTTTGGTGCTGGATTGCCTGTATTTCTAATATAGGTTTGGAAAATTTCTAGGCATAGTCAAGTACTTGTGAAGTTGGTGTGTGAGTCAAGATGGGATTGACCACTCCTGATTAGTTTTAGGAAAAAAATATCTCGTTGGATTTTAATTTAGCAAAACCTAGGCCTGGATAATCCATGTGAGAAGTCATGGGATCTATAAAATTTTGAGGCACAATAGAGATGATTCGTATGAGTGTTAACAATATACTTGAAGTTGTATTGAGCATTAATTATCAAAGGGATGAATTATACGGTAACCATGGGCCAAGGTTCTAAGAATGTTGCTTTGCATACATTTGACCTATTTGGATGTCGAGAACCATTACTAGATGGTTACTTCGATTGGTATAGAAATTGGTTCTTATGCTATCAACTTAGGTTCAAACCTATATAGTCACACATATAAGAGACTGTAACCTAATCAGATAGTTAATCAACAATTTAGAATCATTCTAAGGTCAAACATTCAATGCGATTGATGTTTGACCTAATACAAGTATTGCAGGAGGATCGATTAGCAATTAAATTATTAATTAGCTCAATCTGATTAAGTAATTAGATTGAGATCAAGTTTAATTGAATTAGATTCAATTAAAATTGGTTTGGACTTAATTGGATTAAGTTTAATTATTTTTTTGGATAAGCCAATTGCAAGAAAAAAATAATTTTTAGTTGGACTAGGATTTGAGCGCACCTAATTTCTATTTGAGTTAGAATTTAAATCAGATTTAAACATGATTTAAATCAAACTTAATTAGGTTTCTAGTTGGACTATTATCATCCATAATTAGGCTTGCATTAATCTTATTTTAATTGAGTTAAAAATTAATTTGACCTGGTCAATACATGAGAATCCTAGTTAGACTAGGATTCCTTGTTTTCTTCCTTATGCAAATTATCTCCAACGCCCACCTAATTTTATTTCTAGATTTTTTCTATGGTTTTCATGCCTAAGATTGATTTTCCATACCCCATATCTGGTTTAATTTGAATCAAATCTGATTTGACACTTTCTGAAAGGGGTTTAGGTTTCTTTCCTTTTGAAAGAGTCCCTCTTGATCAAAACTCCTCTTCCGTTCTTGCACCAATTTTCTCCATGCCATAATTTCTTTTTGTCACCATTTTTTTCTCTCCTTTTGTGCATGGTTTCCTGGTCTCCATGCAGGAAAAATAAGGAAAGGGGCATCCAAGAGTTGGATGCCCCGTTGCTTCCTTGTTTGAGGTCATTTTGACCTAGTCTCCCTTATTTTGTGGCACCTCCTATTAGATAGGAAGAGGGCATAAAAATTTTTAGTGTTCTACAAAAAAGAAAGAGGAAAAAGAGGAGAATGGCATGAGGGATGATGGTGCCCAACTTCTTGGAGAAAATCCTTCAATTATGACATCAAAGGTTGATGTCTTAAACAGACAAGGTAAGAGAGAAGATTGTCATCTCTTATAATTTTGTTTAAAAATCTTTATCCTTTATTTTTTATCTATTTTCATATGATAAAAATTTGAGAGAGAGAGGATGAGGGCATGGGGATCTGTGCTCTAACATGTTGGGGCATGAAGTTCAATTTTGAACATGATCTGATCATGTCCTGATGAGAGAAAGTAAAGATAAGATGGTCTTCTCTTAGGGTTTCTTTGAGAACCCTTCTTCTCTATATTTTTGTATGATTTTTCTATGAGAAAAATCAAAAAGTGTAAGATCTAAAAATATGAGAAAAGCCTAGGAGAGAAGGTCTTCCCTCAGTCCTAGCATAAGGATGTTTTCAGGACATCAGTCGTTGATGTCCTGAAAGAGAAGATTTGTCTTCTCTTAGGACCCTTTTCTAATGTATTTTATTTTTGATTTATGAGAGATGCAAAGATTGGATCTCTCCTAATCCTCCTCTTATTCTTTATCTCTTAGAATCTCCAAGAGTTCCGAAGAATAAATTTAGATTAACCATCTAGAGGAATCCATGAGAAGCTAGCAGTTCCAGCGGATCTTCGTTCGACGAACCTCCGATTTTGTTACAGCCTCGTGTGAATTTTCTATGGAGGCTAGATGCGTGTGCAGCTCCAAAGGCAACAACAAAAATCAATCATGGAGTTCTCAACCCATGCAAGGTAACAAATATGATCTCTCCTCTCATCTAGATGTGATCTTGGTTTTAGATCTAGAATCATTCTAGACCTAGGGTATTTATTTGATCAATACCAAACACTTTTTTTTTTAGATTTAGAATGCAGTATGACATGTTATAGGTCCTAGATGTAGGGTTTAGTAATTAGATTACATGCATTTATAGATTAAATGGTTTAATCTGCATGTTCCGTTGCATTATTTTTCAAAAAAGTTTTGAAATTCATGCATAAAACCTTGCACATTTTTTGTCATCAACATGACTCAGCCCTAAAAAACTCTCCTCGGCTAACCCATATATAAAAACACTCACCAAAGCCCATGTAAACCCATGTCTTGCATGCTCTCATCCCCTGGACTAAAAATCTAGACCAATATATGAATTAGCCATCTTAAGACCGCTCATACCAGGCCTTAAGACCCCTTGGATTAGATCCAATCCAAGACCAAATAGAAAATCCATCTAGATCTGTTCACCACCATCGAGCTAGCTCGATCAGAAGCTAGGCCAGCTCAACTGCATCTTTTCGAATCATGTCTTCTGTCTGCTTGAGATAGCCAACTCGAATATAGGCCAAGCTGGCTCAATCTCTGCCTGAGATAGCCAGCTCGGCTACGTATTCGACCTAGCCCGACTGTGTGCCCACCTCTTTATCTTTGCTAATACACCTCTGACCAATCCTAGCCTTTAGGAGCCATCACCTTGACTCTTTCATGATCTTTCAAGACTTGGGAGCACTACACTTGCCCTTTCAATCTGCACCTTGGTGCCCCAAGGCTTGAGGAAAGTCTATCCTATCCATCAGACACATCGATTTCATACATTTATGAAAGCTATCCTGAGGAAGAATATTTGTTAGTGCATCCGCTAGATTCTCCTTGGTGTGGACTTTCATCAGCTTTACTTCACCTTCTTCCATAAGCTCTCTGATTCGGTGGTATCTGATGTCGATGTATTTCATCCTTGCATGATAGACAGAGTTCTGAGCAAGTAATAGTGCACTTTGGCTATCGCAATGCACCCTGACAGCCTCCTGCATGAGATCCATGTCCAATGCCAATCCTTTCAACCATAAAGCCTCTTTTACTGCCTCTATAACACCTATGTATTCCACCTCAATTATAGATAAGGCCATGATCTGTTACAAGCATGATCTCCATGAGACTAGACATCCAAATAGGTTAAACATAAAGCCTATCGTTAACCGCCATGTATCCATATTTTCATTGAAATCTGCATCCACAAACCCATTTATCTACCTCCAAGCTTCCTTGGACACGTCGGAGAGTTCCTCAGTTCCATCTTGCTATCCATAGCAGATGCCAACTCCAACAGTATCCATCAGGTATCTAAAGATCCACTTCAATGCTCGCCAGTGCTCTTTACCAGGCTATCTTCCTTCCAGGCCCCAAATCCTTCATCTCAATCTCTCAAGACAAGGATGCCTTTAGTTCCTGCACAATCATCTTACTCTTGCATGCTATAAGCATGTCATCCGCATACAAGAGTAGAAACATCCTAGACTCATCCTCCAAAGATTTAACATATACACAAGAGTCATACTCGCACCTGAAAAGTCCAATGCTCCTCATGTATGAGTCAAATCGCTTGTACTATTACCTTGGTGATTACTTCAGCCCGTATAATAATTTTTGTAGCAAACAGATTTTTCTTTCTGCTCTTGGCTCTTGGAACCCTAGTGGCTACTCCATATAAATGCTCTACTCCAAATGCCCATGGAGGAATGCCATCTTGACATCCATTTGCTCCAGCTTCAAGTCCTGAGCTACCATAATGCTTAGCAACATTCTGATGGAAGTATACCTGATGATAGGAGAAAATACATCACTAAAATCGATGCCTTTCTTCTGGGAGTATCCCTTGGCCACTAATTGTGCCTTATACCTGACACCTCCATGCTCTGAAGGCCCCTCTTTGCATTGGTAAACTCACTTGCAATCGATGGATTTCTTTCCTCATGGCAAGTGCACCAAATGCCATGTCTCATTCTTGTGGAGAGCCTACATCTCCTCGAACATTGCTTGGATCTACCTCTCTTTGTCCTGGCTATCCATAGCCTCCTCAAAGGTGTATGGGTCCTCATTTGCTATCACTAGGGCATATGATAGTGTATCTTCGAAGCCATATCATTTTGGTTGCCTAATGTTTCTTTTGGGCTTGTGTAGCATAATCTTGATATCCATCCTAGGTCCAGCTTGCTCTTGCTGGGCCTTCTGGCCTCCATTTCCTATCCAAGCTCTCTCCACCTATGGAGACACCTCCGGTGAGTGCTCCACCTGAATACCAAGTCCTCCTGATGCACCTGTAAGTGGCAAAATAGAGTAAGATGTTAACTATCTAGTGCTGCTCTATTGGACCTCCGGCTGCATCTACTTCTCCTTCATGCCATCTTGTCTTTGGAGAACTAAATTTTCATTGAAGGTGACATCCCTACTAATGACAACCTTCTTCTCCAAGGGATCCCATAATTGGTATCCCTTAACTCCTCCAGGATATCCCAAGAACACCATCTTCCATAATCTGGCATCCAACTTGCTTCGCTCACCAGCACTGATGTGCACAAAAGTCGTGCATCCAAAAGCCCTCAGATGGCTCAGTCCAATCTTTCTTCCAGACCATCTTGCCCTTGGAATACCACTATCTAACCTTGTATGAGGTGACCAATTCATCAGATAATAGGCTGCATCCACTATATAAATCCAGAATGCCTTCAGAAATCCTCCCTATAGCCTCATGCATCGTGCCTTTTTCAAAAGGATTCTGCTAATTTTTTCAACCATCCCATTTTGTTGAGAAGTTTCTTTTATCAAGAAGTGCCTTTTGATATCACATTCCTCACAAAAGCCTTGAAACTCTTTGCTAGTGTATTATTCATTGTTGTCTGATCGTAGACACTTTATGTTTTGATCTGTCTCCTATTAGATGTGTGCCCTAGAAGCCAGATTGGTTGACACTTATTAAATACTTTTTAGGAGCATTTTCATAATTTTGACTTAAAATTAGTTAAAGAATAATTTATTCTATCTCATTATATATTAAAGTGTCTGTGATACATCCATTGAGTTAATAGGCATGATAACACATGTTCTCAAGAGTTGAGAATTTAAGGCATGTATTATCATAATTAACTCATAAACTACTTCCAATCGTAGAATCATCATGATGATGGTGATCGATCTAGAAGATCGATGTACGATCGCTTTCTTAAGGTAGATGAGTCTTGAGTCTATGGTGTGGAGATACTAAAGCAAGAGTACAGGTACTAATTAGAGAATGAGGGCACTGAGCGTGACCACCTCGAGCAGTCATAAAAAAACTACCTACTCATCGATGACTAGCCCGATGCTGCAGTTGTGTGTCTGGTTCTTTAACCTAAGGTGCATCGATAGTTCACCTTGAGGGTGTTATAGTTTGACTACATCATAACTCACTCTCGTAGCCATTCAAAATTTTGAGGTGTATGTTGGCTATAGCATGTTCATTATAGGAATTGGATTGCACCAAGATGGGATCTATCAATCTCGATAGAGGAGTAGTCCAATGATGAACATAAGATCGAGTCCTAAAACTCATGGCCATGGTAGTTTGAAATAATAGAAAGGAGTTTCTATTAGTATTTCACATTGGACTCGAATCGAATGATTCATTCATATGATGGATGTTTGGTTTGATGAGTTCACCTTAACCCTAGTCCCATCGGAGCTCATGATAGAAGAACCAATCACACAGGTAGCTGCACCGAGAGGTTCGCTATTCAATTTTGATGGATTAACACCATATATTGCTAGATATCACTAGTCGATTTTGGGACCAATTAGAATTATCTTGATGATCGATGATTCCAATTGGATGAATTAGAAGAGTTCTGGTCCATTAAAAGGTATTTCGATGATGTCTTTGATGGGGATCATCACATATCTCATTACCATACAGAATTGAACCTAATTGAATCACACAAATAAGGGTTTGGATTTGGATGTCATCAATTGAGCTAACCTAGTTTGATTGATTTGGATTAGATCCAATTAGGTTCAAGAAAATCATGCTAGCATACGATTGAACCTAATATTCTCCTTTTATCATCTTTCTGGTTCATCTCGACTAAGCTAAATTGGATTTGGTTTATCCAAGAGCCTTGTATGGCTCTATCCTAGTCTGACTAAAATTTATCTAGATCAGAAAAATCTTATCCTAACCTGATCTAGGCTTATCCTAATCCATCGGATGGAAACAGGACAAGACCTGCTAATTTTTGGAACTATTTAGACAAAGCTTATCCGAGAAATCTTTAGAGATTTGTCTTGATCTGACTAGACCTTATCCTGACCTGATCAAGACTTGTCCTAAATCCCATAAGATGGAAAAAGGATAAGGGTTGTCTTTGCCAGATTAAGGCTTGTCCTAAAATCATGAAATGAAATTTGGACAAGCTTCTCCAAAAAATTCTAGATGGATTTTTCTTGATCTGACTAGATCGAGTGCTGGTCTGATCAAGGCTTATTCTAACTTAATTAGAAATTGACATAAATTCATTGGATGGGACTTGAAAAGATTTTGTCTTAATCCTATGAGATGAGAATAGGACAAAGGTCAAACGTTGACCCAAATGTAGGAATTAAAGGATAAGGGGTGTGCACCCCTTGAAGATTTCATAGCGATGCGCACCCCTAGATGTTTACGTGAGGAATAAGAGGCACACTCCCCCTTTGGCCATTCACCCCATATGGATAGGGTGGAGGTGTACCATTCAAATGGGATTTGAATGGGTCAAACATACTTGATGAGATCAAATATTTAGGAGATAAGTTGCTTGCACCATCCAAATTTTATCTCTCCATCTCCACACCAACTTTTTCTGAATTTTGTGTTAAAAAATAAAAAAAAGTAAGGGGATGGGGCATGGAGATAAGTTAAAGAGTCCTTCTTCATGTTAAACTTTGACCAATTCAAAGTTATATGCGAAGAGACTTTTGACTAGGTCTATAAATAGGGCCCTGCTCAAGCTGTTGTATATAGCGATTTCTCTATGGTGAAGCCCTGTCAAAATATTCATCTTCACACCTCTCTCATTTGATCCTCTCCCTCTTCTCAATGCCCAATTGTTTGACAAAACCTACGAGCAAAGATTAAGTTCCATCGACGCGAAGATCAGCGAGAGATGATAGTGTTCATGAGATGAACGCACAGCCCTCGAAGTTTGTTTTGAAGGCTCTATGAAAAGACATCAGATCTGATCTTTGAAGATTAGATCTAAAAGGAAAAAACTTCTAGATCTGACCTAAGTGGATACCGGTAGTGGCCAGGTGCATGCATGGCTCAATCAGAATCTCGGATCAGTCGTCAGATCATCATAATGGGTAAATGATTTATCCGATCAGGTGATAACTATTATCACTATTTTTATTTTTATTTTACTTTTAATTTTAGATTAATATAATCAGATCTAAGAACTCTAAGATCTAATCAGATAAAAAAAATTTAAAATTATTCCACTACAAATCTGATCCGATCATATGCATCTTGCGGCAGAAAAATCTGATTTTTTCTTCAACTGGTATTAGAGCCAAGTTGCTGCTTCTAAATCTATCTTTAGATTGATCTAAAATTATTTTTTATGATCTAATTATTTGATTTTTAGATGTTACATATAATGTAATCAAATCTAAAATATAAAATTTAATGTTTTAAATATATATGTTTGACATAAACAATGCATGTTCTAGTCTAGATTTGTTGTTCCATATCATGATAGTTTTCAAACATATTTTTGATTAGATCTGATTTATTTTTTTTTGATTTGGTCATTTAAATTTTAGATGTTACATTAGATGTAATCAGATCTAAAATGTAAGATCTAATTTAAATTTTTGATATATGTGATAGCAGCATATATCTAGACTAGATCCCTAGTCTAATCTCATAGTCTAGACCAAAATTTTTTTGAAATGTTCATTTAATTTTTGAAGATTATATGATTAGATTAGTTAAATTTTAGATATTATATGTAAAATAATTAGATCTGAAAGCATGAGATGCATTTAAAAATTTTCATACGTATGACATATGCAATGCATGTCTAGACTTGTTTCATAGATCTATGCGATGAGTAGTCTAGATTAAAAATTTTTTGATGAGATCATTTAAAATTTTATTTTTAGATATTACATCAGATGTAATCAGATCTAAAATATGAATTTAAATATTAAATTTGATACATGAGATGTATGCAAAATATGTATAGATTAGATCTTAAATCATATAATAGTTATATGCTTTAGATCTAACTAGTTTTGTAGTAGAAATCATATTTCTGATTAAGGTGTTTCCCTTGAACATCCGGTCATAAGAATAAAGTAGGATTTAAAGGCCCTCTCTTCTCTTTCGATGGGGTGTTCTTATGACGTGTATCGATGCTGCACGTTCGTCCTTAATCAAAAATTAGAACTTATTTTTCTGCAAAATTCTAGATCCTAAAATCCTAGAATTTTATTACATATTTTATTTATGAATCCAAAACTTAATTAAGAATTAAGATTATAAAATTAATTAGATCTAGAAATTATAAATTTTTAGATCTAAGATATATTCATAAAATTAGGTTCGGGCTTGGGTAGCTCAATTAGGTCTAGCGGTTGATCAAACCGAATCAAGAGTTGGTTAGGTGGGATCAAAGAAAGCTTAGATTTGACCAGCCTAATAGGATTAAGTTTAGGTTAAGATCGAATCACATTGAGATGTGACTCAATCAAGTCAAGACCTAATTTGGCTCCACGGTTCGAGTTTGGATTGTAGGCTAACCCAATTGATTCTGATTCAAATTTGATGTCTAAGGTAAGTCTGGCAGATACGACTGATAATTATCATAAATTCATCAATAAAAATATTAATTTATCAATTAATTTATATTTACTTTTAAGAATTAATGATTAATTTATAATTATTTTTATCAAATTAATATTTTTATTAATTAAAAATAATTAAAAAATTTTAAAAAATAAAGTATTATTATCAATGAAAAGAGCTCATTTTTTTTGTCACAATGAAATAAGTTTGAAGAAAATCGAAGCTAAGTAGACTAGATATGAATTTTTAAAAAAAATAAAAATAAAAAAAGAAACACAGCTCAATCGACTTTGTGAGCCAAGCCACCAAACTGCTGTCAGCTAGCACACCTAGCTAGCCAGCCCAGAAAGCGAAGCTAGCCCACCTTCAAAGTCCAGCCCATGTGCATCAGCCCGCCAACCTGCATTCAGTCCATGGAACAGTGTAGACTGCCAGCTCAGCAACAACCGATGAATCAAGAAATGCCACATGATAAATCATGACCTCTAAGAGGTTTACAACATTTTTATCGCAGTGCATGGGGCATTTTTGTCATTTCACTCATTAAAATGTGCGCATCAATTGGTTGCGGTGTGCCTTACGTCCAATTCAGCAATCTATGGCAACAGTAAGTGCACGATCGAACGACTGCGATCGCTTGTGGTTAAGATCGGACGGTGGTGGTTGGTTCTAGGTTCAATTCAAACTTCATCGAGCTCATCTGCACCATTGAACAATAGCTCTCGATTCCATCCTCAACCCGATAATCCAAAATGCTCTCGATGGTGATTAGGACACCCAAGCACGCGATCAACGGCCTAATTTCCTCTATCAACATGCAATCAATGGCCAAAATATTTTCTGACTTTATCTGGGCTGACAAAACTCTATTTTTTATATTTTTTGAAGCCTTGGATCACCATCTGATGGCCAGAATGCATAAAATTTCATAGGAGATGTGATCCAATGATTTTTTGCTATTTTCTTCAACAAACATGGATCTATACCAAGTATTTAGTCCCATATTGCTTGATAACAAAGTCTCTAGTCCTCCAACAGCTATTTAAAGGATCCTAGGCCTCTAGAGTTTAGTGTCTTCGGTTATGGTGAAGCTTTGGTACAGGGTAGAACCAGACTTTTGGTTAATGGCTGCTTTGAGGCAACTGGTGTCGAGAGGAAGAGGTGGGCTTCTACACCATCTTTCCACCAACATCGACCCAAGATCAAGATCAGTCTACTTCTAATTTTTATTTTCTTTTATTTTCTATCTTTTTAATTTATATAACTAAATATTAAATTTTAATGCAAAATTTTTTTTGATGAAATTTAAATTTATGGTCTTTATTTTTATTGCAAGTTTACTTTTATTGCAAGTAGATGCTAAGATCTAAATAGTAGATCATAGTACCAATTTTTCTACACTATTTAAATTTCGCTTTTAATTTCTGACTTCAATTTTATTTTCAAAATCTTTTTTTTTTATAAAATCAAAGATTTTAAATCTAAAACACTACCTTTTCTATGGATTCGATCCAACTCACTATTATCTATGTACTTTTAATTACTTTAAGAAATTAAATTAAATTGATAATTATGATATTTTAACGACGGTATCGCAATCTATCAAGTTTTTGATGTCGTTGCCGGGGAAGGCATTAAAATTTACTTCTTTTGATTTCTTTGATTTTTTTATAAATTAATTATAAATAAAATTTTAATTTTTTGAATTTTTTGTAAATATTGCTTACTATCTTTTTCTTCTTTATTTTGTAGAAAAAAGAGAAGAAAAAAAGGAGAAAACAAAAAGATTAGGACAAAGAGGAAGCTTCTAATCCTGCTTGGTGAGATCAATCCTAATCCTAGATTTTTTATTATTTATCTTATATTTAAATTAATCTAAAAAATACCTACTTAAATCTAATTAAAAGCTTCATGATAAGATTAGGAACCCTAATTGCTTAGAGCATGCATCATATTAGTTTCATTTTTATTTTCTTTTTGGTGCTTGCTGGAGATAAGGTGAGCATCTCAACTTCAATTTTGCATGCATCTAGTTTAAATTGCATAGAGCCACTTGCTTGAAATTTTTTTGTGCATATTCATATAAAATCAACTTAAGGACAACACACAATTAAATAAGATAAGATGGAAATTTGATCATCCTTCCTTAGCCCACAAACAACCAACTAGCATCCTGCATTGACCTGAGCCTTTAATTTTAAAATCAATTAGACATCGACCCTGGGAACTCGAGCTCATTAGGATAAGAAATCCTAAGAGTTGGACCGGATTAGGATTAATCAATTTAACTGATATCTAGAAAAGTGGTTCAGGGATGACTGGGTTTGAAGGAAGGTGGTTACTTAATTGATTCCATTAGCTTATCTGACCAAGCATAATTGGTATCTAAGACAAGCAACGAGGGAACTCCCACCGATCTTATACTTACCTAGCTAGTTGATTGGTTGATCCTACACTTGAAGGGCTTAAAGGTGATCTTGGCAGTTAGGAGCTGTCTAGATCTAGAACAATCTTTAGTCAAAATTGTTTGCCTAACTTAATTGCTAACCAACATCAAATCTAATTAAACCCTAATTCCTCTCTCTCTCTCTTCTTAGCTCTAGGACTCCTTAGGACCTCTTCTTTAGAGCTCTTCTTTCTTTCTCCTACTTTCTCCTCTTAAAATAAAATAAAATAAAGTAAAAATTAAATTGCTTTACTTGATATAGTTGAATCTAACTATAAAATTAAAAGGCTGAATCATATTAAACTCAATAACCAAATGGCTAAAAATTTTAGAGAACCACCTAGGTAGATGAAGAAATACTTTATTTCCTCCACCTATAATCCATCGACTTATATCCAATTATCTAAAATTCATGCTATCCACTATGAGATCAAGTCGACCACAATCCAGATGCTCCCATTTTTCTACAAAAATACCAATAAAGATCCTTATAAGCATTTAAATGAATTTTTAGAAATCTGCTCTACGATAAAAATTTAAAATTTAACTGAGGATGCCCTTAGACTAATTTTATTTTTCTTATCATTAAAATATAAAGCCAAGTACTAGCTTAGCACAATAAGAAGACTAATTAAAACTTGGGCTGAATTGCAAAGTGAATTTCTTAAAAAAAATTATCATATAGGCTGAACCAACATTATGAGGCGAGCTATCATTGGATTTGCTCAGCTTTCAGGGAAACAAATTTATGAGTCATGGAAAAGACTTAAAGAACTTATTAGAAAATGCCCACACCATGGTCTATCTAAGTGGAAAATAGTTCAAGCTTTCTATGAGGGTTTAGGAGACCAATATAGACAATTGGTAGATGCATCCTGTGGAGCTGCATTAATGAACAAGAGTGAGGATGAAGCCTATACTTTGTTTGAAATCCTGAGTGAAAACTCAATTAACCATGCTTCATTATCTTTCTACCAAACTTAGGTAGAAATTCATGAATTTAAACATCTAGAATCTAGTCCTAAGGCTGATTCAAATTTGATAAATCAAGTGGACCTTCTTGCTCAAAAATTAGATGAAGTCCTAACCCTAGGTCAACAATGCATAATTCACATCATCTTGTAATTATCAGAAGATTTATTCAATCTGTGCTAGCCCAACCCATCATGTGAGTGAATGTCCCATGGCTGCATAGTTTCCATCTTTTATCAAAGAATAAATTCAAGTAGCTCAAGGCTATTCCAAGCCTATTAGTGATCCTTTTTCAAATCCATATAACCCAGATTGGAGAAACCATTCTAATTTTTTTTAGATATCCCAATAGACTCAGGCTCAAACCCAAATTTCATTTGTTAGGTCCCAATATCAAAATTATGCCTATAATAGTGGTCAGCCTAGTCAATCCACTCCACTATTGCATTATAATCAGCCATCATACCCACCTCCTTAACAAATCAATCTAGCTGATGATAGATTTAACCAACTTCAATAATTAATTTTGACTCAATAGCAATCTATCACCAGGCTAAAAGCTCAAATAGAATAATTAGTTGAGTCAAATATGAGGAGATAACTAGGTCGATTGCTAAGCCAACTGATTCATATAAACAACCCACCCATTGTCCACCAACCACCTGAACTAAATTATCAATCTAATGTCCCACCTAAGAATCCCCAATTAGATAATGCCAAAGTAATTTCTAAATTTAAAAGTTATAGGATTCTTATGGATCCATACCAAGATTAGGTGAGAGAGGCTAGTACTGATGCTAGTCAAAATAAAAATTTAGAGGAATAGATTAGTACTGAAGCTAACCATATAGAAGAACCTAAGCCAAGAACTAGTACTGATGCTAGTTCCAGTTTAAATGAGATTGACAAAGGAAAGAAGAGAGTGGATGATTTACCAAAGTCCTATAAACCTAAAGTTCTATTCCCTTCAATCCTAGAAGCTGGTTCTTCTCACAAAAATCAAGAGGCATACAATGAAAAGTCAATGGAGTTATTTAAGCAAGATCATATTAATTTACCTCCAAAATTAAAACCATCTTTAGTCACCCTTCCAGTATCCATTGAATCAAATTTAACTCATAACTCAAAAACTGCATTCATAAGTATTTTAGAAGAACAAATAGGAGAAATTTTTGATAAACAAAGGTCTGAGAATAGGGTTGCATCCTATGTTCTCCTAATTAATAATGATTATATCAATAATGGCATCATAAACTATCTTTCTAAGATTGGCAATCCAAAATCATTGGAATTTATCAATCCAGTATTTGACACAGGATAGTAAGCTGCCATGTGTCTGGGTGAAGACGATAAACTTAGCACATGTTGGGAGGCAGTCCAATATTTAGGTTTTTTTATCTAATTTATTTTTTTAGTTTATTTTTTTAGCATATTTTGAATAAGTTGGAGGAAGAGCCCAAATTTTCAAAGGCATGTATTGGACCATGAGAACATACTAAGTCAGGTGTATTCATTTCTATTCCTCATTACATCCTTTATTTTTTCTTCTCTATTGAGGACAATGTCGATTAAGCTAAAGGAGAGAATAATAAAAAATTTTAATTTTTTTTAAGTCCTCGAAGAAGTTAGTATTTAGTATTTAGACACCTGATCATGCTTAAGAATCGAGTTGAACTAAGCATTTTTAAAAGAAAATTGATGCATAGATTAGAGAATTTATGAGATATTGAGGAATTAAGTATTAAGAAAATCCAATAAAGAGTTAAGTCTAAAACATAAAAAAAAATTTCTTTGAGCATTTCTAATTTTTTTTCTACTAGCATCAAAGAAGAGTCTACTTTTTATGGGCTTGTGTAGGGTAACTATACGTTTCTTCATATTTAAGAAAAAGATCAAAATAAAATAGTTTTCAAGTATTTCTCACTGAGTAATCAGACCTCTTTACCTAAGCAAGCATTGAGTTTCGCATCAAAAGATGGAAAGAATAAAGAAGCTCGTTATACAGCTAGTCTTAATTCGTAGCCTATTTGATTCAAGTTTGTAAGATCGAGAGGTATTCTATACCTAATGTCCTAAAGCCAACTAATTTGGGAGTCATTAGTCCAAGAATCGCTACATGGATCAAATAGAAAGCTTAAGGGGTTAAGACACTAAACAATGGTACAATGTTAAAAATATATATATATATACATTGATTTTCCATCGAGTAACTGAGTCTTGTTGCCTAAGTAAGCAATGATATTCATGCCAAAAAGTAGGCAATGTGAATAAAAAAATTAATAAAACAAAGGTGGAAGTAATAATACACTCGCCCATATGAAAATTTAGATAAATCAGAGATAAAGGTAGGATGATTTAAAAAAATTCAAAAAAATTTAATGTTCTTCACTTAATTTTTATATTGGTGAGTATTAATACCCCAATGATATGTCTCACTTATACTCTACTGAATATCAATGGCCATTTTAAAAAATACTTTGGTAAAATTCAAAACTCTAAAGTTAAAAGATATCTAAAACTAAATTCTTTCTTTACTCGAGGATGAGCAAAGCATAAGTTGGAGGGTGTGATAATTATCATAAATTCATCAATAAAGTATTAATTTATCAATAAATTTATATGTATTTTTAATAATTAATGGTTAATTTATATATATATTTAAGAAATTAATATTTTTATTAATTAAAAAATAATTAAAAAATAATAAAGATAAAAAAATAAAATATTATTACCAATCAAAAGAGCTTATTTTTTTGGTTATAATGAAATAAGTTTGAAGTAAATTAGAGCTAAAATGGACTAGATATGAATTTTTTTTAAAAAAAAGAAAAAAATTAAAATAAAAAAGAAAAATGGCTTAGCCAACTCTGCAAGCCAAGGCACCAAGCCACTGTCAGCTAGCGTGCACAGCTAGCTAGCCCAGAAAGCAATGTCGGCCTGCCTTCAAAGCCCAGCCCATGCACGTTAGCCCACCAGCCTGCATTCGATCCATGGAATAGTGTAGACCGCCAGCTCAGTAATAACCGATGAATCAAGAAATGCCACATGGTAGACCAAGATCTCTAAGAGGTTTACAGCATTTTTGTCATAGCACATAAGGCATTTTTGTCATTTCACTCATCAAAATGCATGCATCAATTGGTTATGGTGTACAGTATGCCCAGTTCAGCGATCTATGGCAATAGTAAGTGCATGATCGGATGGTTGCGGTCGCTTGTGGTTAAGATCAGATGATAGTGGTTGGTTCTAGGTTCAATTAAAACTTCATCAAGCTCATCTACACCATCGAATGGCAGCTCTCGATTCCATCCTTGATTCGATGGTCTAGAATGCTTCCAACGGTGATTAGGACACCCAAGCATGCGATCAACGGCCTAATTTCCTCCATCAATGCATGATCAATGGCTAGAATATTTTTTGACTTGATCTGGGATGATAAAACTCTATTTTTGGTATTTTTTGAAACCTTGGATCATCATCTGACAGCCAGAATGCATAGAATTTCATAGAGGATGTGATCCAATGATTTTATGTTGTTTTCTTCAACAAACACAAATCTATACCAAGTATTTAGTCCCATATTTCCTGATAACAAAGTCTCCAGTCCTCCAACACCTATTTAAAGGATCCCAGAACTCTAGAGTTCAGTATCTTTGGTTAAAGTGAAGCTTTGGAATAGGGTAGAGCCAGGCTTTTAGTTAACGACTGCTTCAAGACAACTAGTGCCATGAGGAAGAGCTAGGTGATTGCTTGTCGTTAGAGCATCAAATAATAATTATAATCGATCAACTAATTAATTAGAATAGTGATGAGTCGGGTGTCGATTTTCTCAAAGATTTAAGGCTAAGTTACATTCAATTTAATTAAAAATAAAATTTTAAATTTAATTTTAAAGTAAAGATTTAACTAAATAGATTAAAGAGATCAATTTGAGGATTTAGCAAATTAAAATAAAAATAAAAAGAAAGCAAACACTTAATTAATTAGGGTTTTCAAATTTATGAAAAATATTTTGGAATTTTGAATCCATCTCTAGCAGGATTGTGGTAATTCTCTTTAATGCAAGAATTTATTATTTTAAGAATTTAGTTATGATTATAACCTTTTTTTTTTGGGCATGAACCATATCTCCTGATCACGATCCATCTCAATAGAATCATAAAATATTCAATACTTCAATTCTTAAAAATTGATAACATGGATTTTATTGATTCTCTCTAACATAAACTATTAAATCATGCATGGATTGTATCTTTCGATCACAATCTATCTCCATAAACATAGCCTGTTTAAACATCAATCAATAAAAGGTATGTTAAAATCTCATGCATGGAGAATAGAATTTAGGATTGGCAGGAGAATAATTTATTCATTGCATAAAAAAATTACAAAAAAAATAAAGAAAAAAAATTACAACCTATACTAGAAGACTTCATCTACATCCCAGAATCTGATCTTTAGTTGCACTTAGTTGATGATCTGCTCCCCGGCATCTTCTGATCTCCTAGAGCAAATAAATAAATTAAAAAAAAGAAAAGAAAATAAAAAGAAAGAAGAAAGAGGAAGAGAGGAGAAGAGAAGGGAGAGAGAAAGAGATTTTGAGGAGGGCTTGGAAGGCCCTACCAACTCTCTTAGCTTTTGGGATGAACATGGCTTAAATAGAGGAGAAAATCAGAAGTTTTTGGCTCCTTGTTGGAGTCTAATTTGAGTTTGGCACAAATTGTTTGAGCCTATTGAATTCTGGACATCCATTCTAGATCAAATGTCTCAAAATCAACTCAAAAATCACCGCAAACCCTGCTGAATGTTTTTCTGGCCATTCGATCAAAGTCTAAATTGATTTCGCCCATTATGTTGAAGACTAGAGTCCTTATCACACCCAGATTTGATGACAATCATTGAATTCTGATCGGCTGCGATGTCAGCCATCGGATCGCGCTTAAATCTCGACCATTGGATCAAATCCTAGGAACAATAGCGTCGATCTCGTTCTGGTCCTAGGTAGATCAATCGTGAACCCGGTTCAGCTTAAACTGCCGCATACGTCACCCAATCAGAGCGCACCTAGCCCTGACGAAATGTTGAAATTGCTCCTGTGAGATGCGATGAAAGTGTGGTAGACCCTTTAAGGGTCTACGCTCGCCACATGTCATGCGCTGACTGGTTGCACCTGTTGAGCTAGCCGATCTATGCCTATTCCATGGACCAGCCGGTCGGTCCACCGTGCACCGACCTTATTTGCTTTTTATTTTTTTTATTTTAACTTCTAGGCTGCATAACCTTTTTATTTTAGCTCTGATTTGAGTAAAATTTATTGCGTTGGAATCCATAAATCAAGCTCTTCATATTGGTGGGCTTCTTTCCTACAAAACATAAATAAAAATATTAATTTTTTAAAATAAATATTAAATATTATATTATTTTGATGCTTTTATTTAGTATTTTATAATAATTATCACACTCCCCAACTTGTGTTTTTCTCATCCTCGAGTAAAGAAAAGAAAAATTAGAAGTATGTACCAACTTGATAGAATATGAAAGTTTCTTCAGGTCATTCTAAAGTTAGTTGATACTTGGTTAGAGATTTTAAGAAATACGTCATCAGAATATTAATTCTTTTCTAAGTAGTGGTTAAGTGAAGAACATAAAATTTTAGAGCTTTTCTTTGACCAATTTCCCATCTTTATTCTTTAAATCCTTAATTCTTTTTCAAGTAGTGGTTAAGTGAAGAACATAAAATTTTAGAGCTTTTCTTTGATCAATTCTCTACCTTTACTCTTTAAATCCTCTATTTTTAGTATGAACTAGAGTTTTTTTTTTTTGGTAGGTAGTGCAATGTTTTAACCTCTTAAGCTTTCTATCTGATTCTTGTAGCGAGCTTTGGACCAATGACTCTCAAACCAGTTGGCTTTAGGGCACTAGGTGTAGAACATCCTTCGGACTTACTAACTCGAGTCAAATATAGACTATAGGTTAAAACTAACTGTATAGCAAGTTTCTTCACATTGCCCACTTTTTGATGCAAATAATATTACTTATGTAGGCAATGAGATCCGATTACTTGGTGGAAGACCAATATTTAGAACTTGCTTTATATTCTTTTTTTTTCAAATTGTTTTTCATCTTTTTTTTTTCATAAGCTTTTTTTTTCACTCATACCCATATAAAGTAGAATATTTATCGAATTAGGCTAGAAGAAGGTTTTAGAATTACTAAAAAAATTATCTATTCTAGACTTGACCATTTATTGGGTTTTCTTAATAATTAGGTCCTTAGTATTTCAAAAAAAATTTAGACCATTAATCAATCATCAATTAAAATGCCTGAAAAATTTTAAATTGGCATGAAATCAGGTACATAAGACTAATTATTACTATATTTCACCTTCAATCCCCAAGAAAAATTTTAAGATTTTAAAAATTTTAATTTATCCTTTCCCCCAACTTAATTTCTATTATCCTCAATGGAGAAAAGAAAAAGTATGTGATAAATGATAATAAAATAATAAAAAAAGAATTCACCTGGCTTAATTTGGTTTTAGTCTTGGTCTGGGTTTATTTGTTCTTCATTCAGCATGGGTTTGTAGTTCTCCCCCAACTTAGTCCTGAAAGAAAAGTAAACTAAAAATTTAAAAAAAAAAATCAAATGCAAAATCTAAAGGTGGGTTGCCTTCCAGTAAGTGCTAAGTTTAACGTCTTCAGTCGAACTCTATGAAGGAGTTTTATGTATAATTATTTTTAATGCATCCTTCAAGATTCCAAAAAGATAAGGCCAATCAAGAGGCCTTATTATCATGGCAGAAAATCATTCATGGACTGCTTTTCAGCAATTAAGCATAGCCCTGATCAGTAAGGTGCATGGAGCAAGAATATTAAACTAGAGTCTAATCTTATCATAATTTTTATAATTATCAAAAAGAGATTGTGTTTGTAGGATCAAAATTAGGGATGGTGGTTTAGAAATTTGTTCAATGATAACCTGATTTATCCCACCCATTTTCTCGGGTATGATATGTCTTGACATATTCTTTCCCTGATCAAAATCATGGCACTTATTTCAAATTAATTTTAAATCCACCTCCATACATCGTTTTAACATTATAGATAAATTTTGGAGGCCATCTTCAAAAGTAGCATTGAATATTGAAAAATGATTCATAAAATCATTATCCCTCATGTCAATAATATCCCATCCGATAGCTTCTTTATATGCTTTTAGAACATCCATAAGTTGGTCTTCCTGGGTAGGCATCACTAGTGGAGTATCAATAGATTCATCAGAAAGTGGTTTCAATTCTTGATCAATTGGTGGTTCTAACAAGAAGGCTATTGGTGGGCTAGGTGGTGGCTCAAAATTTTCTATCCATAGTGGGGTAATTTTGGAATTGGATTTATCTATTTGGTCAATAACTTCTGTATTGTATCCATCATCATCAAAATTATCCATCTCGTAATCGGCCAAATAGGGATTTAACGGATCATGAGAAAGAATTATGGGTGAAGCTTCCTCTAATATGTTATTTACTTGTGGTTCTTGGGAAGTCTCTATTGATTCAATCATCTCATCAGTTTGTCCATCCCTATTAAAAGGATTGGATGATTTTAGGATACTTAGGGATGGATTCATATATAAGTAAGATGATGGATTTGGTATATCCCTTGGTTCTTGATTTTTTCTATATTTTTTTCAACTATATGATCTAAGATGGTCTTTTTGGTTTTAGAGGGTTGTTCTATAATTGTTTCTTTTTCAAGAGTTAAATGTGATTGTTCAGGAAAAGCATCTAGGACATTAAAATTTCTAGCCATGTATAGTCCCTCAAGGTCACTCTCGGACTAACTGGGCAACTCACTTTTACTAATAGCCATGGCTAATTGATCTAACTATATTTTCAAATGAGCAATGGCTTGAGAGTGTGAATTTATAAGTTGGTTGGTAAGATCGTTTTGCAATTTCATCATGGCTTCTAAGGTTTTTCTATTGAATTAAGCCTTTGATCAGTTGAATTGTTCATTGGTTGATTGGTAAATTCTAACTTGTCTACTGCTTGCTGAATCCTTTCCTCAAAAATTGACTCATCATTATTTAGAGAAAATTGATATTATAGGTAGGGCATATCATAATAAGGTGCATTCATAAATGTAGGTCCTTGTGGCACTGGGGTAACCATTGGTTATGATTGCTATGAGAAATTTGGTTGAACCCCCCGTTTGAATTGTAAGTATTAAAGTATGGATTATTTCCTGGTCTATAGGCTATATGGGTTTGATTTTGATAAACTTGCTCATGCATATACTCAAAAAAAATTGATTTGGGCATCTTCTTGCAAAGTGGATGGGGCTTAAATAAATTACACAAACTTGTTGTGCAGGAAGAGATGGATAGGAAGGATTTTCATTGACTATTAGACAATCTAATTTATAGGACAACTCATCCACTCTACTCTCGAGATCCATTTTAAATTATTCTGATTCTTCAAAAATGTTCAATTAAGAGTTCTAGATCGGAGCAATCCTCTTTAAATTATTATTTATTATATTTTATTTTATTTTAAAGAATAAAGAAAAGAGATGTGGAGAGAGAATTTTAAAGATGAGAGCCTAGAGGATCCTAGATCTAAAGATGATAGAAGAGAGTGCTTTAATTAGGGTTTAAGTTGTAATAGCAAACAAGTTAGGCACGCATGGACTCTCTATCCTAGGATTTACCTAGATCTAGACAGCTCCTAACTATTCCAATACCACCTTCGAGCACTCCAAGTTCAAGACTGGTTAACTGACTCAGTCAGGTAAGTGTAAGATGTGGAAAGTTTTTTGCTTATTACTTTTCTTAGACACCAACTGAGTTGGCCAGGTCAGACAATAGAATCAATTGAAAAACACAATCTCTGAACCACTTACCTTAGATACCGAGCAATTAATCAATCCAAACTAGATCCAACTCTAGGGTTTTCTTATTCTATTGAGCTTGAATATTCTTAGGGGCCAACATCTAATTGATTTTAAATTACGATCTGGATCAATGCAATATAAAGGATAGTGGTTTGTGGGCTAAAGAAGGATGATCAAATTCGTACCTTATCTTATTTAATGGGTTGTGCCCTTAAAGTAGATTATGAATATGTAATGCAAATAAACAAGATGCCCAAACATATTAAAAATTAATTTTATATTATGTTCATAGTTACACTAAATTAATTAAGTGTTATTAGATGTCGATGATTTTTAAGGGCTTATAATTTTATTTTTTTATAGATATATTTTAAGTTTTTGATTTGTTTGGCTTTGCAAGGAAAAATAAATTCAAGTGATTAAGTCCAAAAAGTAGTAAAAATAAAAAATTTAAACTATAGAAAGCAAGAAAGTAATTATGAAAGACAGTAATTAACTAAATAAAATTAAAGAGCAATAAAAAGATTTTTTTTATTTTTTTATTATTTAAATTAATTAATTAATTTTTAATTTATTGAAGCAATCATGCTATAATCTCCGATAATGGTACCTGATAGAGATGCGATGTTGTCGTTAAGACACCATGTTTATCAGTTTAATCCGACTTCTTAAAATAATTAAAAATGCATAAATAGCGGTGAGTCGGGTCGAATCCACAGGAAAGGTAGTATTTTTAGATTTGAAATCTTTGATTTTTAAAAGAAAAAGAAAAAAAGAAGAGTTTTGGGATCAAAAGTGAAGTTGGAAAATTAAAAGTAAAAATTAAAAGATGCAAAAATTTAAATTTGGTACTAAAATCTATTAGTTAGATCTTAGCATCTACTTGCAATAAAATAAAAAATAATAATTAAAGTGCAGAAATTAAATTACAATAAAAATAAAAAGCAAGAAATTAAAATGCAAAAATAAAATTTTTATTAATTAAAATTTTAGAATTTAAATACATAAAATTTAAAAAGAAAAGAAAATAAAATAAAATAGCCTGATCTCTGATCTTGGATCGGCATTGGCAGAAAGATGGTGTAGAAGCTCGACTCTTCTTCTCGGCACCCGTTGCTTCGAAGCAGCCTTTAACCCATAGCCTCGCTTCATCCTATACCAAAGTTTCACCTTGATCGGAGATATTGATTTCTGAAGGCCTAGGGTCCTTTTTATAGTGCTAGGAGGGCTGGATATTTTTTTCTAAAGGCAATGTGGGATTAATGAACTTTGTAATCATCAAAATTTGAATAAAATTTGAATTAAAATAGCTCTGATATGTCTCTGATAAATCTAATAAAATTCAACCATTCAATAGAAATCCAACGATCCAAAAATCATCAAAATCGGATGCAGATCAACTCAGATCGGGTCGGATTAAATTCTGGCCGTCCGATCGCGCTTCATCGAGGAAATCTGGCCGCAAATCATGCTTCGGGAGTCCTGATCACCGCCGGGAGCATTCTAGACCGTTGGATCGAAGCTGGAATCAGGCGCTGCCATCCGATGGTGATCCGAGTGAAATTAGCAACCGAAAAAAATGCTGACCGTCCGATCTTAACCGCAATCAACCGTAGCCATCTGATCGCGCAATCACTATTCCCATGGACCGCGTAGACCGACCGCACCGCACACCGCAACCAATCAATGCTTCTATCACCAAGTGAAATGACTAGATTGCCCTATGAGCCACGATAAATTTCTGTAGACCCTTTAAGGGTCTAGGTCCACCACGTGGCAAGCTCTGATTCGCCGGATTTTGCTGAGCTGGCGGTCCACGCCTGGATCGTAGACCGGCTGATGGCTTCAACGGCTGAGTCAGCTTTGATGGCTTGGCTTGGCATTTGGTGGCTCGGCTTCATGGCTTGGTGGCTCGGCTTGCGGAGCCGGCTGAGCCGTTTTCATTTTTTTATTTAATTTTTTTTATTTTATATTTTTTAAAAATTCATATCATTTTCCATTTTAGCTCTTATTTTACTTGCAAAATTTATTTCGTTGTGATTCAAAAAAATGAGCTCTTTCTATTGATAATAAAATTTTATTTTTTAATTTTTATTATTTTTTAATTAATTTTTTAATTAATAAAAATATGAATTTTTTAAAAATTATATATAAATTAATTAATAATTTCTTAAAAATTAATATAAATTAATTAATAAATTAATACTTTTATTGATGAATTTATGATGCTTATCACACCCCCCAACTTAAGCTTTGCTCATCCTCGAGTAAAGAAAGAATTTAGTTTTAAATATCTTTTAACTTTAGAGTTTCGAATTTTACCTAAGCAATTTTCAAAATGGCCATTGATATTCAGTAGAGCTTAAATGAGATATATCATTGGGGTATTAATACTTATCAATAGAAAAATTAAGTAAAGAACATTAAATTTTTCTAAAACTTTTTTCTAAATTATCCTATCTTTATCTTTGATTTGTCTAAACTTTCATATAGGCAAGGTGTATTGCTACTTCCATCCTTCATTTATTGATTTTTATTTTTCACATTGTCCACTTTTTGATGCGAATATCATTGCTTACTTTAGGCAATGGGACCCGGTTACTTAATGGGAAACCTTTTTTTTTTTCAATTTTTTTTTCTTTTTTTTTTTTTAACGTTGTATACCACTATTGAGTGTCTTAACTCCTTAAGCTTTCTATTTGATCCATGTAGCGAGTCTTGGGCCAATGACTCCCAAACCAGTTGGCTTTAGGGCACTAGGTATAGAATACCCCTCGGGCTTACTAGCTCGAATCAAATAGGCTACGAGTTAAGACTAGCTTTACAACGAGCTTCTTTGCCCTTCCCACCTTTTGATGCGAAACTCAATGCTTGCTTAGGCAAAGAGGCTTCGGTTACTCAGTGAGAAGTACTTGGAAACTATTTTATTAAAATAAATTTTTATATGAAGAAACGTATAGTTATCCTACACAAGCCTATAAAAAGTAGACTTTTCTTTGATGCTAGTAGAAAATAATTAGAAATGCTCTAAGAAAAATTTTTTTTTTATGTTCTAGACTTAACTCTTTATTGAATTTTCTTAATACTTGATTCCTCAATATCTCATAGATTCTCTAATCTGTGCATCAATTTTCTTTTTTAAAATGCTTAGTTTAATTCGATTCTTAAGCATAATCAGGTATCTAAATACTAAATACTAACTTTTTTCGAGGACTTAAAATTTTAAAATTTTTTTATTTTTCTCCCCCCAACTTAATCGACATTGTCCTCAATGGAGAAGAAAAAATAAAGGGTGTAATAAAGAACATGAAAGAATACACCTAACTCAGTATATTTTTAGTCCAGCACATGCCTTTGAAAATTTGAGCTCTCCCTCCAACTTATTCAAATTATCCTAAAAAAAAATAAACTAAAAAGATAAATTAGATAAAAACTAAATATTGGGTTGCCTCCCAACAAGCGCTAAGTTTACCATCTTCAGCCAGACACAATGCAGCTCACTATCCTGTGTCGAATATTGGATTGACAAATTTCAATGGTTTTGGATTGCCAATCTCAGAAAGTTGATTTTATAATCCCATTATTGATATATTCATTATTAATTTTTAGGGATATAATTTTATGATTCCATTCTCAGACCCATGTTTATTAAGAATTTCTCCTATTTGTTTTTCTAAAATGCTCATGAATGGAGTTTTAGGAGTTAAGTTTGATTCAATGGGTGCTGGAATGGTGACTAAAGGCGATTTTAATTCTGGAGGTAAATTAATGTGATCCTGCTTAAACAACTCCATTGACATTTCATTACATGCCTTTTGATTTTTATAAGAAGAACCAGCTTCTAGGGTTGAAGGGAATAGGACATTAGGTTTATAAGTCTCGGGTAAATCATCTATTCTCTTTTTCCCTTATTTCTATCTCATTTAAACTGGAACTAGCATCAGTACTAATTCCTGGCTTGGGTTCTTCTATGTGGTTAGTCTCAGTACTAACCAGTTTCTCTAAATTTTCATTTTGGCTAGCATCAGTACTAGCCTCTCTCACCTGGTCTTGGTATGGGTCCATAAGAATCCTATAGCTTTTAAGTTCAGAAATTACTTTGGTATTCTCAAATTGAAGATTCTTAGATGAAACATTAGATTGATAATTTAATCCAGGTGGTTGGTGGTCATTAGGTGGGTTGTTTGAAATTGGTAGGTTCGGTAGTTGATCTAGTTCTCTCCTCATGTTAGACTCAACTAATTATCCTATTTGAGCTTCTAGTCTGGCGATAGATTGCTGTTGAGTTAGAATTAATTGTTGAAGTTGGTTAAATCTATCATCAGCTAGATTGGTCTGTTGAGGAGGTGGGTATGAAGGCTGATTATAATATGATGGCTGGATAAACTGACTAGGCTGACCATTATTATAGGCATAATTTTGATAATTTTGCTCAAGTGAAATTTGGGTCTGAGCCTGAGTCTGTTGGGATGTCCAAGAAAAATTAAAGTTACTCCAATCTGAATTATATGAATTTGAAAATGGGTCATTAATCAATTTGGAGTATCCTTGAGTAGCTTGAACTTGTTCTTGGATAAAATATGGAAACTGTGCAGTCATAGGACATTCACTTACATGATGGGTTGGACTAGCACAGATTGAATAATTCTCCTGATAATTAGAAGATTGTTGACCTAGGGTTAGGAGTTGATCTATTTTCTGAGCAAGAAGGTCAACTTTATCTAATTTTTGGACTATTAGATTCATATTAGCCATTATTATGTTTAATGTGAATCAACCATTCAATTAAGTTCAACTAAATCAGAAAAAGTGATTTCCTACCATGCATGTATTAGTGTAACCCTAATGTATGGTTCAAAAAAAAAATTTAGAATTTTTTTTTTAATTAATTTTATTATTATTATTTTATTATATTAAAAATTATTTTTTTAATTATTTTATTTGTTAATTTTAATTTAATTTAATTTAATTTAATTATCATTTTTAATATTTTTTAGTTAGTTTAATTTAATTTTTATTTTATTTTATTTTATTTTATTTTTAGAGGAGTAAGGAGAAGAGTTCTAAAGAAAAGATCCTAAGGAGTCCTAGAACTAAGAAGAAAGAGAAGAATTAGGTTTAATTAGGTTTGATGTTGGTTAGCAATCAAGTTGGTCAATCAATCCTGACAAAGGGTTATCCTAGATCTAGACAGCTCCTAACTGCCAAGGTCACCTTCAAGCCCTCCAAGTGTAGGATTAGCCAATCAACTAGCCAGGTAAGTGTAAGGTCGGTGGGAGTCCCCCCGTTGCTTGCCTTAGACACCAATTATGCTTGGCCAGGTAAGCGAACGGAACCAATTAGAAACCACCTTCCTTCGGGCCCAATCATCCCTGAACCACTTTCCTAGACACCAGTCAAATTGACTTATCCTAACCCGGTTCAACTCTTAGGATTCCTTATCCTATTGAGCTCGAGTTCCTAGGGTTGATGTCTAATTGATTTTAAAATTAAAGGCTTAGGTCAATGCAGGATGCTGGTTGGTTGTTTGTGGGCTAAGGAAGGGTGATCAAATCCCCACCTTATCTTGTTTAATTGGATTGTGCCCTTAATTTGATTTAATATGATATGCAAAAAAAAAAAAAAAAATTCAATCAAAGGGTTCTATGCAATTTAAACTAGATGCATGTAACTAATTATATTCTGAAAGGCTTACCTTGCCTCCAGCAATCACCAAAAAAAATAAAAATAAAAATAAAACTAATATGATGCATGCTCTAAATAGTTAGGATTTCTAATCTTATCATGAGGCTTTTAATTAGGTTTAAATGGATATTTTTTTAAATTAATTTAAAAATAAAATAAATAAATAAATAAATAAAAAGAAAAGAGGACTAGGGTTAGGATTGATCTCACCAAAATTTGATGCTTTCTTCGTTTTCTCTTTTTTTTCTTTCTACAAAATAAATAAAAAAATTAGTAAGCAATATTAAAAAAATAATAATTAATTTATAAAAAAATCAAAGAAATCAAAGAAAAGAAATAGCATCTATTCCTTCCCCGGCAACGATGCCAAAAACTTGATAGAAAGCATTTGCCGAAATTATTTTTAATTTATTTAAAATAAATCAAAGAAATTAAAATCAAAAATCAAAAATCTTCTCCGGCAACGGTGCCAAAAATATGATAGAGATGCGATGTTGTCGTTAAGACACCGTGTTTATCAGTTTAATCCGACTTCTTAAAATAATTAAAAAGGCATAAATAGCGGTGAGTCGGGTCGAATCCACAGGGAAGGTAGTATTTTTAGATTTAAAATCTTTGATTTTTAAAAGAAAAAGAAAAAAAGATGAGTTTTGAGATCAAAAGTGAAGTCGGAAAATTAAAAGTAAAAATTAAAAGATGCAAAAATTTAAATTTGGTACTAAGATCTATTAGTTAGATCTTAGCATCTACTTGCAATAAAATAAAAAATAATAATTAAAGTACAAAAATTAAATTATAATAAAAATAAAAAGCAAGAAATTAAAATGCAAAAATAAAATTTTTATTAATTAAAATTTCAAAATTTAAATACATAAAATTTAAAAAGAAAAGAAAATAAAATAAAATAGCCTGATCTCTGATCTTGGATCGGCATTGGCAGAAAGATGGTGTAGAAGCTCGGCTCTTCTTCTCGGCACCCGTTGCTTCGAAGCAGCCTTTAACCCATAGCTTGGCTTTCACCCTGTACCAAAGCTTCACCTTGATCGGAGATATTGATTTCTGGAAGGCCTAGGGTCCTTTTTATAGTGCTAGGAGAGCTGGATATTTTTTTCTAAAGGCAATGTGGGACTAATGAAACTTTGTAATCATCAAAATTTGAATAAAATTTGAATTAAAATAGCTCTGATACATCTCTAATAAATCTGATAAAATCCAGCCGTTCAATAGGAATCCAACGGTCCAAAAATCATCAAAATCGGATGCAGATCAACTCAGATCGGGTCGGATTAAATTCTGGACCGTCCAATCGCGCTTCATCGAGGAAATCTGGTCGCAAATCATGCTTCGGGAGTCCTGATCACCACCGGGAGCATTCTGGACTGTCGGATCGAAGCTGGAATCAGGCGCTGCCATCCGATGGTGATCCGAGTGAAATTGGCAACTGGAAAAAATGCTGACCGTCCGATCTTAACCGCAATCAACCGCAGCCGTCCGATCGTGCAATCACTGTTCCCATGGACCGCGTAGACCGGCCGCACCGCACACCGCAACCAATCAATGCTTCTGTCGCCGAGTGAAATGACCAGATTGCCCTGTGAGCCGCGATAAATTTCTGTAGACCCTTTAAGGGTCTAGGTCCACCACGTGGCAGGCTCTGATTCATCGGATTTTGCTGAGCTGGCGGTCCACGCCTGGATCGTAGACCGACTGATGGCTTCAACGGCTGAGTCGGCTTTGATGGCTTGGCTTGGCTTGGTGGCTCGGCTTGGCTTGGTGGCTCGGCTTGCGGAGCCGGCTGAGCCATTTTCTTTTTTATTTAATTTTTATTTTATATTTTTTTAAAAATTCATATCTTTTCTATTTTAGCTCTATTTTACTTAAAATTTATTTTGTTGTGATTAAAAAAATGAGCTCTTTGATAATAAAATTTTATTTTTTAATTTTTATTATTTTTTAATTAATTTTTTAATTAATAAAAATATAAATTTTTTAAAAATTATATATAAATTGATTAATAATTCTTAAAAATTAATATAAATTAATTAATAAATTAATACTTTTATTGATGAATTTATGATGCTCATCAGTACCAAAAATTTGACTGCTTGTCGTTAGAGTATCAAATAATAATTAAAATTGATCAACTAATTAATTAAAATAGTGATGAGTTGGATGTCAATTTTCTTGAAGATTGAAGGCTAAGTTATATTTAATTTAATTAAAAATAAAATTTTAAATTTAATTTTAAAATAAAAATTTAAATAAATAGATTAAAAAGAGTAATTTGAGGATTTAGTAAATTAAAATAAAAGTAAAAATAAAGCAAACACTTAATTAATTAGGGTTTTCAAATTTATGTAAAATATTCTAAAATTTTGAATCCATCTCTAACAAGATTATGGTAATTCTCTTTAATGCAAGAATTTATTATTTTAAGAATTAGTTATAATTATAACCTATTTTCTTTAGGCATGAATCGTATCTTCCAATCATGATCCATCTCAATAGAATTATAAATTATTCAATACTTTAATTCTTAAAAATTGACAACATGGCTTTTATTGATTCTCTCTAACACAAACTATTAAATCGAGCATGGATTGTATCTCCTGATCATAATCCGTCTCCATAAACATAGCCTATTTAAATATCAATCAATAAAAAGTATGTTAAAATCTCATGCATGGAGAATAAAATTTAGGATTGACAGGAGAATAATTTATTCATTACATTAAAAAATTAAAAAAAAATTTAAAAAATTATAACCCATACTAGAAGACTTCATCTACATCTCAGAATCTGATCTTTAGTTGCACATAGTTGATGATCTGCTCCCCAGCATCTTCTGATCCCCTAGAGTAAATAAATAAGAAAAGAAAAAGAAAAGAAAAGAAAAGGAAAGAAGAAAGAGGAAGAGAGGAGAAGAGAAGGGAGAGAGAAAGAGATTTTGAGGAGGGCTTGGAAGGCCCTGCCAGCTCTCTCGGCTTTTAGGGTGAACATGGCTTAAATAGGGGAGAAAATCAGGAGCTTTTGGATCCTTGTTGGAGTCTAATCCGAGTTTGGCTCGAATTGTTTGAGCCTATTGAATTTTGACCATCCATTCTAGATCAAATGGCTCAAAATCAACTCAAAAACCATCGTAAGCCCTGCTAGATGTGTTCCTGACTATCCGGTCAATGTCTGGATTGATTTCACCCATTAGATTGCACACTGATGAAGCCTGGAGTCTTATCACACCTAAATTTGATGACAACCATTGGATTCTGATGAACTATGATGTCAGCCACTAGATCATGCTCAAATCTCGACCGTTGTATCAAATCCCATGAACAATAGCCATCGATCTCGTCCTGGTCCTATGTAGATCAATCACGAACCCGGTTCAACATAGAACGCCACGTACATTACTGAAGGAAGCAGTGCAAGGTTTGCGGTGCTACTTTCAAAAAATTTTTAAAAATAGCTAAAATATAGTGAAAAATTAATTAATCTAATTAATTAATTTTTGATCATATCAGAATATTAAGCCCTACACTAAAGATCTAAACATAATATGCATGCATTCATAAAGATCTGAAAATAAAACTATGCAGCAAACTCTTTACTACATCTATTTGTTCAGAATAAAATGTCCTTCTATGGGTAGCTGATCAACATAATCTAAATTCATCAGATAATGCTTTGATGTCACATTGTAGCCGCACATGTGTCCGGCCTCTATGGTTGGTCCACACGGAGCTCCTAGTGCCGATTAGCCCTATTGGAGTGCTAGCTCCTCATCGGGGCCTTCAATGGCTGATCATGATCGATCTGATCGATCATATACTTTTTGATTTTCCAAACACTCTAGAGAATTAGAACACAAACACTAGAGGATAATGAAGAGGTGTTTCAAATTTGGTGGTGATCTGATGCTCATAGCACTCGATCTCTCCACTCGAACCCAGATTCCCAAATCTAGGGTTTCACTCTACCCAAAAATCCTGACACATTGAAAATCCTATCATGCCCTCTTTGTGTGGATTTTTTCTATGAAATAAGTTTTCATGGAAAGATGACTTTTAGATCTATAAATCCTATTTAGATCATATCTAAAAATTGGGTATCCTTAGAGGTAAAAAATATAAGAGAAGAGAGGCATGAGGGAAAAGCAAAATGCTATAGGACCCTGCTCACCTTCACTCTGAGATTTTTCTTGCCCAAAACTAATTCCCAATCATATTAAAATTTTTACCACAGAATGCTAACCCCATCTATGGTACACATAAAAATTCTCATATACTATTGACGTGAATACAATGGGAAAGATGCATGGAAAGAGATAAGGGTCGGAGGTTGAACTTGTTTCAACCTCCCAACCAACATCAAATTCAAAAACCTTCTTATCCCTATCCAATGCCCATACTAGAGTATTTGATTCACAGAAGGACTCTCCTTCTACATGTCCACTTTGAGAATGCACAAAATATTACATGAAGTGAAATCAAAGTGGGCATGGGAAAAGGATAAGAACGAGAGGGAGTTGAGAAGTTTCAACTTTTACATTGAATTCAAAATTCAAATTATTTTGACCAGTCCAACCATTGGACCAGGTCAAAGGCAGAAGAGATAAGGGTGTAGAAGATATCTAGGTGTGAGGAAAAATCTATGTAAAATAAAGAGGGGTGTGGGTCAAAGGTTGGTCAAATATTGTAGGTGCAGGGAGTTGAAAGTTCAAACGTCCTTTGACTTTTCAAAATTGGTTTCAACTAAACCAATTATTCCAAACCCAATAAGACTAGGTCAAATCTAACTAAATTAGGCTTAGCCCAAGTTATTAAATTTCTAATAAAATTAGAATTAATTTAGTCCAGCCCCTGATTAAATCAGGGTCAAATCTTCCACAGCGATTAGGTCAACTCATGACCTAATCGGGTCAAACCCAATCGAATCCAAGTCGATCAAACTTGATCAAATCTCCATCACTCAATCAAATTGAGTTAATCAACAATCAAATTGCTAATTAATCCTTCAATAAATATAGAATTCCAATCGAGTGGATGTCTGGACAATAGAGTCCCATCAACATGAAACTCCTAAAGAGTCCCAAACCAGTGGGACTCTTGAACCCAGTGTCCCAAATGAATCAAACTCACGATCATAGAGTCCCAGACTAGTAGGACTCTTGATCAAAGAGTCCTAGATGAGTAGGACTCAGAGTTTCAGTCCAGTGGGACTCTTGGTCACAGAGTTCCAGTCTAGTGGGACTCTTAACCATAGTGTCCTAGGTCATTAGGACTCATGATTAGCCATCAGATCAGGTAGAAACTTCTTATGTGTATGACCACATAGGTTTGAATCCTAAGCCAGTAGCATAGGAACTAATTTTTTGTACCAATCGTTATGACCATCTGGCAATGTACTTACGTCCAACATTCGGATTGGTCGAAAAGTCACAACGCAATAATGATGAACCTATAGTAAATATAGTTACCGTATAATTCATCCCCATGACCTCGATGCTCAAATTGGACGATTTAGGAGTTTTATTATAAATCCTAAAATTCATCTACAATATATTTCAAAATTTAGCATCCATCATATGGATTACCCCGACCGAGGATTTGCTAAATTGAAATACAACGATACACTTACTCCAACACTTGGAGGGGTCAATCCCATCTTGACTCACACACTAACAAGCCAAATATTTGACTGCACCCAGTAGCCTTCCATCATTAAATTAAAAATTTAGATAGTCTGATACCTAAGTATAGTGAGTTGCTTGCAAGTCACCATTGTGGTCTCAGGTCTAAGGGATACTTATACCCATATCCTTTGGGGCTAATCTTAATAGAAGAAAAGCTCCAGAGTTGGTCATGTTTAGTGCTGATGTACTCATACATCTCACTTGCATGTCATACCAGTGTCTCAATATTTCTTGGTTATGAGGACAACCAACCTATATGGCACACAACGATTTATACTCGATAAACATTATCATCCTAAGTGATAACATATCTTTTGATCGTGATCAATTTAAGGACTAAATGACAAATCCTTCTTTATCGAATCTAGATAGTCCTAAGGACTGACAACACAGGAGTTCATTATAAGACAGTAGATTTTGTGATGAAAAATGCCAAAATAATTTTTATTAATTTATGATTCATATACCATTACAAATATATAGCCCAACCATCAACAAGCTGACGATTGACTTTAGGACATATTTCCAATAATGTTCCACTTAGACTAAAGCCAATCGATGCAATATCTAATACCTATCTTCGACTTGAAGTCATTAAACTCCTTCACCATAATAGCTTTAGTAAATGGGTCGGCTAAGTTCTCCTTTCCGTCGATCTTCTAAAGATCGACATCACCTTGATCCATAAGTTCTCGGATAAGATGGAAGCGACGTAGAATATGCTTCATCCATTGGTGTGCCTTAGGTTCCTTTACCTAAGCAATGGCTCCAGAGCTATCGCAATAAAGCAGAACTGGTCCATCAAGGAAGGATGCTACTTCGAGCTTGATGATGAATTTTCTCAGCCACACTGCTTCTTTAGTAGCATCTGATGCAATGACATACTCTACCTCATAAACTAAATCGACTATAGTATGCTGCTTGGAACTCTTCCAGCAGACGACCCCACCATTAAGGGTGAATATATATCCTGACACACTCTTGTTATCATCACGATCAGACTGAAAACTAGAGTCTATGAACCCCATAAGTTTCAAGTCTATTTCACCATATACAAGCCACTAGTCCTTAGTATTTCTCAAATACTTCAGAATGGTTTTAACAACCTTCCAGTGGTTCTCCCCTGGATTAGATTGCTATCTACTCACCACCCCTAGTGAGTATGCCACATCTAGTCGTGTACATATCATGGCATATATGATAGAACCAACTATCGAAGAATATGATATTCTACTCATATGTTCTCTTTCTAGAGGTATTGTCGGACAATCCCTCTTTAAAAAAGAAATTTCATGGCCTATCGGTAGATAGCCTTTCTTATAATTTTTCACGCTGAACCATTTTAGCATAATATCAATGTACGTAGACTTGGACAATCCAAGCAACCTTTTAGATCTATCTTTATAGATCTTCATCCCTAAGATGTAGGAAGCTTCTCCCAGATCTTTCATGGAGAACTGTGATAACAGCCAGATCTTTATTTCTTGCAATGCAAGGATATTATTTCTGATTAAGAGAATGTCATCCACATACAATACTAGAAATACTATTGCTGAACTATTAGCCTTCTTGTATATACAGGACTCCTCTTCGTTCTTAACGAAGCCATACATTTTGATTGTTCTATCAAATCATATGTTCCAGCTTCGAGATGCCTGCTTCAGTCTATAAATGAATCTTTAAAGCTTACACATCTTAGACTCATCTATGGATGTGAATCCTTCAGGCTGTATCATATACACCTCTTTATCCAGCTTCTTGTTTAGGAAAGCCATTTTTACATCCATCTACCAGATTTTATAATCTAGATCGGCAATGATAGCAAGCATAATCTGAAAGGATTTGAGTATTGCCATAGAAGAAAATATCTCATCATAGTCAATACCATAATATTGACGATACCCCTTGGCAACCAGACAGGCTTTATAGGTCTCCACCTTTTCGTCTACGCTCCTTTTTCTTTTGAAGACCCACTTATACCCCATGGGTTTTAGCCCTTCGGATGGATCAACCAATGTCTATACATCGTTGACCTTCATGAATTTTATTTCGAATTTCATGGCCTCAAGCCATTTCTCAGAGTCAGATCTCTGCATTGCATCCATATAGGTGATCGGGTCCTGATCATTTTGATCGAGTTAGATAGGATCTCCATCCTAAATTAGAAAACCATAGTATCTATCTGGTTGATGTGGTAATCTACTAGATCGCCTTAAGGATGCATCTACAATGGGTTCTAGCTCTGATCTAATCAGATTTAACTCAGGTTCTACAACTTATGTTTATTCTTCTACCCATCATACTTCATCAAGTTTGACCTTAGAGGCATTAGTTCCTTCACCAAGAAACTTCTTTTCTAAAAGAACTATCTTAAGACTGACAAACATTTTTTGCTCATCAGCAAAGTAGAAGTAGTACCCTTTGGTTTCTTTTGGGTACCCTATAAAACTATACTTATCAGACCTAGGTTCAAGCTTGTCTGTCATCAAATGTTTGACGTAAGTCAGACACCTCCAAATCCTAAGGTATGAAAGCACTTGCTTACGCCCTATCCATATCTCATATAGTGTTTTATTAACAGATTTACTCAGAACCCTATTTAGAATGTAACAAGTTGACTCGAGTGCATATCCCTATAGGAAAATTGGCAAATCAGCAAACTCCATCATGGATCGAACCATGTCCAACAGGGTCCGATTTCTTCTTTCAGACACACCATTATGTTGTGGTATTCTAGGATGGATCCATTGGATAAAAATTCTGTTCTCTCCAAAATTTGTTAGAAACTCATTGGAAAGATATTCACCCTCTCGATCAGACCAAAGAGTTTTAATACTCTTCCCAGTTTACTTTTCTACCTCATTTCAAAATAGTTTGAACATTTCAAATGACTCCGACTTATGCTTCATTAAATAGATATACTCATATTTCGATAGGTCATCTGTGAAGGTTATGAAGTAGAAGTATCCACCTCTGGCACTTGAGCTCATGGGTCCACATACATCCAAATGTACTAGACTTAGGAGTTCAGTGGCTCGTTCATCTTTTTCAGTAAAAGATAACTTGGTCATCTTACCAAGAAGACAAGACTCATAGGTTGGAAGTGATTCACAATCACTAACCTCAAGAATTCCTTCTTGAGCTAATCTGTTAATTCTATTCTTGTTAATATGACCTAGCCTATAGTGCCAAAGGTATACATCAGATACATCACTAATTCTAGGACGTTTACCAGAGGATTGAACCATAAACAGACATAAAAAGTAAATAAATTTTATTATTTAATTATCCAATAAAAATTATAATACTATTCAAAATGACATTACAAAATTTTTCTTTTATTGATATTTGAAAACCATTCATGGCCAAAAGGTCTACAAAAATGACATTCAATAAGAAAGTTGGACAAAAATAACATTCATTAAGAATAACTTTATTTGAATTGATTACAAGGTTCATGATTTCTATAGCTAGAATTAGAACTTATCTTCCATCTCCAACATTCAAGAACCTCTCATCTTAATCAAATCTCCTACTGACCTGCAAGCCCTACATAGAATTATAAATATGATAAGGGCTTCCAGTATCTAATACCTAGGTAGTAGAATCAAATAAGAAAAAATTATAAGATGTTATCATATAATTACCTTGCCCAGCAACCACTTGCTTCTTTCTCAGTCTATTCGGATCTAGGGAGGCAATGTACAGAGGATAGTTTCTCTTTCAGTGCCCCTGCTTCTTGTAGAAGAAGCACTCTGCCTGGCTTTGGTCGGACTTGTGCTTCTTGGTCCAACCCTGTGCAGTCATCCCAGCATTTGGCTGCACCCTCTTGTTCTTCTTCTTCTTGTTCTTCTTTCTTTCTTAAAGGGTCAATGACCAAAAGAAGACCCTCCCACTACATTCACCATCTCCTTATGGAGTTGGTGATCCTTCTCAAAGTTCTACAGCAACCCCAATAATTCGTGGTAGTTGACTGCAGGCTTTGTCATTCTGAAATGAGTTAGAAAGAAAAGGAAGGACTTGGATAAGAAATTAAGGATCGCATCCTTATCGAGCTGCTTGTGCAAGGGAAAGCCCAGCTTGCTAAGGTGCTCGATCATCTCGATCATGTATAACACATGATTGGAGACTAAGGCCCCATCCCTCATCCGAGCATTGAAAATAACATAACTTATTTTGTGTCTTTCAACATCATCAGGCATGCCAAAGGAGTCGTTCAACATTTGAAGCATCTCTTGTGGCTAGACATTTTCAAATCTGTAGCTGAACTCGTCGTTCATTGCCGCCAGCATTATATATCGAATGGTGGTGCCATCATTGAGCCACTTCTGATAAGTGTCTCGAACCGCTCCTCTAGCATTCAGAGCTAGCTCCTTAGGTATAGGATCTATTACGACATAAAGAATCCGCTCATGCTCTAGGATGATTTTCAACTTACGATACCAGCTATCATAGTTAGATCCCATTAATTTGTCATTATCTAATAATGATCGGAGTGATAGGTTAGTGTCCATTTCTACATAATAAAGAAAACCAAATCTAATTATTATATGAATCAATTATCCTAAAGACCTAGACTTTAGTCTAAAGGTTCTCTCACTATTTTATATGAATTGGCAGCCTCTACCTCCGATTTGAGGAATTACTTTAATTCCTTAGTGGATACTAGAATCCACATAGACTACACACAAGCCCAACTTTGGTTGGTCAACCCATGTGCACCTATGGGTAGGTTTAAAACTAATTATTTCTCTACATAATTTCTAGTAATATCAATTTTATCCTGGAGACCTAATCAGTAGGCTTTGGCCTCCACTGAAAAGATTTGGTTAGGTCCAACCATTAACATGACCACATTTGGTCTTATCTAACCAATAAATGATTAGGCCCAACTTTGGTCGGCCAACCCAAACACTATTAGAAAGATTTAACCAAATCATCATTTTATGAATGATAATTTTATTAGTCAATAAGCATCAGGCTTTTGGACCTCCAGTGATTATCAAATTAATGAACCCATTATCACTCAACTTAATGGTAGGCTATGATTTAGTTATCTATATAACTATTTTATTTTTAAGAATCTAATAATTTTAGAGGATTTAGTTAACATATTTAAGAAAAATGAGCCAATTTTGATCCTTCCATTAACTTCATCAAGTCAGATCCAAAAAAGAATCTAATATAAGCTGGCATTAGGAGCACCTAAATCAGTCAGACTGATTTATCTAATTGACATGGGTAAGCCCGAATCACCAAATGATCTAATCAAAACCTAACTCACTAGGATGGCTAGGTAAGTGAGATCAGTGGAAGGGATATGCCATTAACTCGTCAAAGACCGAATCAGTGTGAGTAGCTCCTAATTAAAAATCACTGATCAAATTGCCAAACTTACCTTAGACACCATTCAATTTATTAGTTTTAATTTAACCAACCTAGTAATTTTGGATTTGATCGTGTAGCCATGAATCAAGTCCATTTGGTCCTCATTAAAGGCAAGGACTTGACCAACTACAACTATTGTAATTGAGTCTATAGAGTCCTTGACCTAATCTAAATTAATATTTAATTAGATTTGATCAATTACTCTAATTTAGTCCACTCTTTAACTAAGCTTAGATCTAATCCAATTTATGGATCTAATTCAACTAACCCAATAACCCATGTTTTATGATTAATGACTTAGAGTCTTAATTCATAA
Organism: Cocos nucifera; assembly: GCA_006176705.1. Classification (NCBI taxonomy): domain Eukaryota; kingdom Viridiplantae; phylum Streptophyta; class Magnoliopsida; order Arecales; family Arecaceae; genus Cocos; species Cocos nucifera. The sequence continues at coordinate 92,506 of QRFJ01000832.1, forward strand.
TTCTAGACACTAAATCATTATACTTAATATTTAATTAAGTTTATGGGCTGTGGATTAGGGTTCAACATTCTGAAAAAAATTTTCAAATTTTTGAAAGATTCTTTATAACTTAGTATTATTCACTAGTTGAGTTAACTCACTTTATAATTAAATCGGCTCAATTCATAAATAATACTAGTTGTAGGATTTAATCTGAAACTATGTACACTACATAATACTAAATCATGAATCAAACTTTATCTAATCATGCATTCATGATCATAAATTAGATTAAAGCCTAATATAATTAGATCATAAAAATATTATATTAAATCTAAGATTTTAAGATTAATGATATAGATCATCAACATACCAAGATAACCTTTTCACTGTAGGGGATAAACCCTACAACAGAATAACCTACAGTCCATGCGATCTTGATTTTAATTTTTAGATCTAATTAATCAAATTATTAGATTAATATTTAGATCAAATCTAAATTATCAATCTAAAATATGTAAGCATATTACGTTTAGCAAACCTTGCTCTGATACCATTTGAAGGAAGCAGTGCAGAATTTACAGTGCTACTTTGAAAATTTTTTTGAAAATAGCTAAAATATAGTAGAAAATTAATTAATCTAATTAATTAATTTTTAATCATATCAGAATATTAAGCCCTATATTAAGGATCTAAACATAATATGCATGCATTCATATAGATCTGAAAATAAAACTATGCAGCAAACTCTTTACTACATCTATTTGTTCAGAATATAATATCTTTTGGTGGGTAGCTGATCACCATAATTTGAATCCACCAGATAATGCTCTGGTGGTGCACCATATTAGTATGCATGTCCGATCTCCATGGTCGGTCCACATGGAGCTCCTAGTCCCGATTAACTCCATTGGAGTGCTAGCTCCTCATCGGGGCCGTCAATGGCTAATCACGATCGATCCAATCGATCATGTACTTTATAATTTTTTAAATACTCAAAAAAATTAAAACATAAATAATAAGTGATGTTGAAGAGGTGTTTCAAATTTGGTGGTGATCCGATGCTCACAGCACTCGATCTCTCCAACCAAACCTAGATTCCCAAATCTAAGGTTTCACTCTGCCCAATAACCCTAACACACTGAAAATCCTATCACGCCATCTCTGTGTGATGTTTTTTTATGAAATAAGCTTTTGCGGAAAGACAACTTCTAGATCTATAAATCATATCTAAAAATTGGGTATCCTTAGAGGTGAAAATCAGAAGAGAAGAGAGGCATAAGGGAAAAACAAAATGCTGTAGGACCCTGCTCACCTTCACTCCAAGATTTTTCTCTTCCAAAACTAATGCCCAATTACATTAAAATTTTTCCCATGGAAATCTACTGCAAGCACAAAAATTTTAATAATTTATTGACATGAATACCATAGGAAAGTTGCATGGAAAGAGAAAAGGGTTGGAGGTTGAACTTGTTTCAACCTCTCAACCAACATCAAATTCAAAAACCTTCTTATCCCTATCCAATGCCCATACCAGAGTATTTGATGAACAGGACTCTCCTTCTGTGTGTCCACTATGAGAATGCATAAAAAATTGTATGAAGTAAAATCAAAGTGGGCATGGGAAAAGGATAAGAATGAGAGGGAGTTGAGAAGTTTCAACTTTTACATTGAATTCAAAATTCAAATTATTTTGACCAGGCCAACCATTGGACTAGGTCAAAGGCAGAAGAGATAAGGGGAGTAGAAGATATCTAGGTGTGAGAAAAAATCCATAGAAAATAAAGAGGGGCATGGGGCAAGGGTTGGTCGAATATTGTAGGCGTAGGGAGTTGAAAGTTCAAACCTCCTTTGACTTTTCAAAATTGGTTTCAACTAAACCAATTATTCCAGACCCATTAAGACCAGGTCAAAGCTAACTAAATTAGGCTTAACCCAACTTATTAAATTTCTAATCAAATAAAAAATTAATTTGATCCAGCTCTTGATTAAATCAAGATCAAATCTCCCACGGTGATTAGGTCAATTCATGACCTGATCGGGTCAAACCCAATCAAATCCAATTCGATCAACTTGATCAAATCCCCATCGCTCAATCAAATTAGCTTAGTCAATAATCAAATTACTAATTAATCCTTCAATAAACATAGAGTCTTAATTGGGTGGATATCTGGACAACAGAGTTCCATCAACATGAAACTCCTAAAGAGTCCCAAATCAGTGGGACTCTTGAACCCAATGTCCTAAATGAATCAAACTCACGATCTTAGAGATCCAGACTAGTGAGACTCTTGATCAAAGAATCCTAGATGAGTAGGACTCAGAGTCCCAATCTAGTGGGACTCTTGGTCATAGAGTCTCAGTCTAGTGAGACTCTTGACCATAGTGTCCTAGGTCATCAGAACTCATGATCAACTATCAGATCAGGTAGGAACTCCTTATGTGTGTGACCCCATAGGTTTGAATTTTAAGTCGGTAGCACAGGAACCAATTTTCTATATCAATTAATGTGACCATCTAGCAATGGTACCGAACATTCGGATAAATCAAAACATCACAATGCAACAATGATGAACCTGTGGAATATGGTTACCGTATAATTCATCCCCTTGACCTCAATGCTCAAAGAATGATTTAGGATTTACTGTCAATCCTAAAATTCATCCACGGTATATTAAAAAATTTAGCATCCATCGTATGGACTATCCTGGCCGAGGATTTGCTAAATTGAAATACAACGATGCACTTGATCCAACACTTGAAGGGGTTAATCCCATCTTGACTTACACACCAACAAACCAAGTACTTGACTGCACCCAGTAGCCTTCTGTCATTGAATTAGAAATTCAGATAGTCCGATATCTAAGTACAGTGAGTTGCTTGCAAGTTACCATGGTGGTCTCAGGTCTAAGGGATACTTAAACCCATATCCTTTGGGGCTAATCTTGATGGAAGAAAAGCTCCTGAGTTGGTCACGTAAAGTGCAAATGTACCCATACATCTCACTTGCATGCCATACCAGTGTCTCAACATTCCTTGGTTACGAGGACAATGAATCTATATGGCACACAATGACCTATACTTGATAAATGTTGTCATCCTAAGTAACAACATATCTTTTGATCATGAATAATTTAAGGACTAAATGACAAATCCTTCTTTGTCGAATCTAGATAGTCCTAAGAACTTCATCACAACATAGGAGTTCATTAGAAGACAATAGATTTTATGATGAAATATGCCAAAATAACTTTTATTAATTTATGATTCATATACAATTATAAATGTATAGCCCAACCATCAACAAGCTGACGATTGGCTTTGGAACATATTCCCAATAGTCACCTAATCAGAGCGCGCCTGGCCCTGATGAAATGTCGAAATTGCCCCTATGAGCCATGATGAAAATGCAATAGACCCTTTAAGGGTCATGCTCACCACGTGTCATGCGCCAACTAGCTGTGCCTACTGAGTTAGCCGATCTACGCCCATTCCATGGATCGACCAGTCGGTCCACCGTGCACCGACCTTATTTTTTTTATTTTATTTTAACTTCTAGGTTTCATAACTTTTTTATTTTAGCTCCGATTTGAGTGAAATTTATTGCATTGGAACCCATAAATCAAGCTCTTCACATAGTGGGCCTCTTTCCTACAAAACACAAATAAAAGTATCAATTTCTTTAAATAAATGTTAAATATGATATTATTTTAATACTTTTATTTAGTATTTTATAATAATTATCACTGGACTTCTATACCATCTTTCCGTCAATGCCGATCCAGGATCAAGATCAGCCTGCTTCTAATTTTTATTTTCTTTTTTCTATCTTTTTAATTTATATAATTAAATTTTAAATTTTAATGCAAAATTTTATTTTATGCAATTTAAATTTATGCTCTTTATTTTTATTGTAAATTTACTTTTATTGCAAGTAGATGCTAAGATCTAAATAGTAGTAGATCCTAGTACCAAGTTCATTCTTTTGCACTATTTAAATTCTACTTTTAATTTCTGACTTCAATTTTATTTTTAAAATCTTTTCTTTTTCTTTTGTAAAATCAAAGATTTTAAATCTAAAACACTATCTTTTCTATGAATTCGATCCGACTCACTGCTATCTATGTACTTTTAATTATTTTAAGAAGTCAGATTAAACTGATAATTATGATATTTTAATGATGATATCACGATCTATCAATGCTCGATTGGTTTTTAATTGGGAGCTACTCAATCTGAATGCATTCTTGTCGAGTTAATGGCATATCCCTTCCTTCGGTCTCACTTACCTGGCCATTTGTGTTAACCCAGCTCTAATTTGAGGTGCCTAACAATTTGAGCTAACCCATTCCACTAGGTTAGTCATAAATGTTATGACTAGTTGAGCCCAAGAGACCAAATCAAATCTCTCTAAGAAAATACTAACTCCTAGGTCTTCCACCATTGTAGATGTATGGGTCCTTTCCTGGATTGATTATTCTCAATTGAATATAGTAGTTCAGTTGCATTGAAAAGACACAACCATGTCTATTAGGCATTAGATGCTATGGGTTAGAGGATGGGTTGCTCTCAATATTTTGAATATAGTGAGGAACCCAATCAGGAATCTAACTCATGCAAATAGTGGATCTGACTTAATTAAGGAGTGGAGCAATATTTCGGGCATGATGAGCTTCATGAATTAGAGATCAGATTTGGGTGCATCATGTTTAGAGAAACATTAGATAAGAGTTATCCACTCATTGGTTAATCCATCACCAATATTAAAGAGACCTAAATTAAATCTTTCTAAGAAAATATTAAGTCCTAGGTCTTCCACCATTGTAGATGTGCGAGTCCTTCCCAGGGTTGATTGTTCTCGATTGGTTATAGTGGCTCAGTTGCACCTGGAAGACACAACCATATATATTAGGCATTGGATGCTATGGGTTAGAGGATGGGTTGGGCTTAATATTTTAGATACAGTAAGGGATCCAATCAAGAATCTAACTCATGCAAATGATGGGTCTAACTTAACTAAGGAGTGGAGCAATATTTTTAGCATGGTGAGCTTCATGAATTTGAGACTAGGTTTGGATGCATCATGTTTAGAAAAACATTGGACAAGAGTTGTCCACTCATCGGTTGATCCATCACCAATAACTATTAGGTGGGGTGGTGAGCCAATCGATGCGACTATACCATCCACTTGAAATCAATGATCATAGAGATTTTTGCATCTCTACCGAGGGAGTATAGAAATCCAAGAAAATAGTGAGAGCCTAATTTATTTAAAAATGAAGCTCCTAAATAAATTGGTTAAGTCAAATTACAAATCTCACTAGAAATTTTGACTTTCTATAGAAAAATATCTGCGTCAAAATCCCTAGCCTGAATCCTAGATACCCACAAGTTGACCAAACCAATTTACAAGGATTGACTAAAGAACTTCAAAATTATTTTGGATTCGAAAAAGTTGACCTATGTGAAGGAAAAACTCTATTTTTCATGCACAGGATCGTTCAGATCTAATTAGATCTAAAAAAATATTTCACAATTTTTTTCCTACGATCCTAATTAGATATAAAACATCTCAAATTTAATTATAAAGATATGATATTATATAATAAAAATAAAATTAAATCTAATTTAATTATATACCTTGTATTTGGGTAATCAGATTATCCTATGATGATCCTGAATGATCCTGAGGTTCTGGAAGGAGCCATGCACGTGCCTGACCTCTATCGATATCCACTCGAATAGGATCTGAAGGTCTTCTTTGAAAAAGCAGCAGTCATCTCTTTCAGCAGTGCTACCTTCTTCTTGATCCGAGTGCCTTTCTTCCTTGAATTGCACTTGAATCATGCCCAACTCCTTTGGGCATGGAGAGGAGAGAAAGAGCATCAAAGGGAGGCAAGACTGGTCAAGGATAAATCGGCGCCACCTAGGTAGAGTGCATGAAGCAACCTGGAGTCCCATCTATATGGGACTCTAGGTGTCATCATCATTAGGTGCACGCCTCCCTTGGCATGCACCACCATTCTTTCCTCTTTTTAGCAGGGGGATAAAGCCCCATCTTCTCTCCTATGGCTGCATGACACATGGGCAGATGCCTAAGTGTCAAAGGTCAATGTTTGGCCAAAGTCAAAAGACAGGAATTAGCAGGTGATGAAAAATGGCAGGGGTTGTCTCAAATTTATCTCATAAATTAAGACAATCCTTTTCTGACCTGGAGAAGCTACAGTCAGACCAAGTAAAGGTACTTGAGTGAGTCCAGTGACATTTGGCTCAATCAAGATAATCTTTAATGATAATTAAAGGAGAATATTAGGCTCAATCATATGCTAGCATGATTTTCTTGAATCTAATTGAATCTAATTCAAATCAATTTAACTGAGTTAGTCCAATTGATGATATCCAGATCGAAACCCTTGTTTGTGTGACCCAGTTAGGTTCAATTCCGTATGGTAATGAGATATATCGCGATCGCTATCATTGAAACACCTTCTGATGGATCAAAACTTTTCTGATTTAGATAACTAGTATGATTGATCATCTAAATCATTCTAATTGCTCTCAAAATCCATCAATGACACCTAGCAGCATTTGGTGGCAACCCATCAAAACTAAAAATGAATCTCTCGATGCAGTTACCTATGTGATTAAGTTCTTCTATCCTGAGCCCCGACTGGATTAGGGTTAAGATAATCTCGTCAAACCCCAATATCCATCATATGATTAATCATTCGATTTAAGTCCAATGTAAAAACCTTAATAGAAACTCTTTCTATTATTTCACTCGACCATGGCCATGGGCTTATGGACTTGATTTTCATGATCATCATAGGGCTACTCCTCATCTACTGAGGTAGATAAATTTTTTATTAGTGCAATCCAATTCCTACAATGAATACGCTATAGCCAACATACACCTCAGGATTCCGAATGGCTAGGAGATCGAGTCATGGTTTAGTCAAACTATAACACCCTCAAAGTGAACTATCGATGCACCTCAAGTCAAAGAACCAGACACACAACTACAGCTTCAAGCCAGTCATCGATGAGAAGGTAGACTTTCTAATGACTGCTGGAGGTGGTCATGCTCAGTATCCTCATTCTCTAACGAATTTCTGTACTCTCACTCTGGTGTCTCTACACCATAGACTCAAGACTCATCTACTATAAAGAAGCAATTGTACACCAACCTTCTAGGTCAATCACTATCCTCATGATGATCCTACGGTCAGGAGCATTTTATGAGTTAATAATAAAAATTCATGTCTTAAATTTTCAACTCTTGAAAATAAGAACTATCATTACCATTAACTCAAGTGATGTATCATAGACACTAAATACACATTATGATAGAAAATAATCTATTTTATTATTTATTATCAAAATTATAATTTTTCCCTTAGAAGTGTATAACAAGTGTTAGCCAATTTTGAATTCTAGGGCACACATATCTAACAAACTCTCACTTGACCTAAAGCCAATTGGCTATAAATCTAAGTTTCATCTTCTCAAGGTGGATTTTGATCTTCTGCTAGCCCAACATCTTTGTAAGTGGGTCTGCCGCATTATCTGCAGAGTCAACTCTCTTAACCTCGATGTATCCTTTCTCGAGGTAATCATGGATGAGATGGTATCATCGCTCGATGTGTTTGGATTTTTGATGAGACCTTGGCTCCTTAGCAAGGGCTATGGCACCATTATTATCACAGTACAGAGGAATGACATCTGATGGCATCACTTCGATCTTTGCCATAAACTTCTTGAACCACAGAATGCCTCCTTCGTAACTTTTGACATAGTGATGTATTATGCTTCCATGGTAGAATCTACTATTACTATCTATTTGGAACTCTTCCAACTAACATCACCATGATTACACACAAATAGATTGCCAGATGTCGACTTTCGACCATCTATATCGGACATAAAATTCGAGTCTATATACCCTTGGACTTTGGATTCTCTATTACCAAAAGCCAAGAACATATCCTTAATTCTTCTCAAGTACTTAAGGATATATTTCACAGAAGTCCAGTGTTCTTCTCCTAGATTTTACTGATATCTACTTATGACACTCACAGCATGGGCTATATCAGGTCATGTACATAACATGGCATACATGAGGCTCTCTATTGCAGAAGCATAAGGGATCTTGCTCATGCATTTAATCTCCTCTGGTGTGTTGGGATACTTTTTCTTGGAGATATGAATGTCATATCTAAAGGGTACTAAATTTCTCTTGGAGTTTTATATGCTAAACCTCTTTAGCACTTTCTCTATGTACATCTTCTGTGAAAGACCTAGCATCCTATTCGGTCTATCTCTATAAACTTTGATTCCAAGAATAAAGGATGCTTCTCCTAGGTCTTTCATGGAGAATTCTTTAGATAACCATATTTTAATTATGGTCAACATGAAAACATCATTTCCAACAAGAAGGATATCATCCACGTACAGTACGATGAAGATAATAGCACTTTCATTGACCTTTCTGAAAATACATGGTTCCTCCTCACTTTTGACAAAACCAAATAATTTAGTCACATCATTAAAATGAGTATTCCACCTTCAAGATGCTTGCTTAAGTCCATATATGGACCTTTGCAGCTTGAATACTTTGTGATCAGTATCACGAAATGTGAAACCCAACGGCTGTTCCATATAGATATCTTCCTCAAGATATCCATTTAAGAACGATGTTTTCACGTCCATTTGCCATATTTCATAATCGAAATAGGCTACAATAGTAAGCAATGTGTGAATGGATTTAAACATGGCTACTGGTGAAAAGATATCCTGATAGTCAATTCCTTCGCGCTAACTATAATCTTTTGCCACTAATCTAGCTTTGAATGTCTCTACATTTTCATCTACACTAATTTCTCTCTTGTAGATCCATTTACACCCAATAGGTACTATACCTTCTGGTGGATCTACCAAGGTCCAGACTTGGTTTGAGTGCATCGAGTCAATTTCTGACTTCATTGCCTCTAACCATTTCTCGGAGTCGATATCTGATATCGTCTCGTTATAGATTTTGGTATCATCAACATGAACTCCATTACCTACGAGGAATATTTTCTCTACTTTCTTTGAAATAGTACCTAAGTACCTCTCCGAGGGATGGAAAAGCCTTTCCGATCTTTGAGGTGGAGGAGGTAGTGATCGTATTGGCTCAACCTGATTTGGTTCCAAAGGATCCTTAGCTCTTTACTCTTGGAAGACTTTGTTCTCTAGCTTGATCTGCTTTCCAATGCCACCATCTTGAATAAATTATTTTTCAAGAAAGATGGCATGTCGACTCACAATCATATTATGATCTTCTAGAATGTAGAAATAATATCCTAATAACTCTTTAGGATATCCTATGAATCAAGCTCTAAAGGATCTATAGTCTAACTTGTCCGCTTGTTGTCTTTTGGCATGAGTCGGACAATCCCAAATTCTGAGATGACTCAGACTTGGTTTCTTACCATGCCATATCTTATACGGTATGGTAGGAACAGTTTTAGAAGGAACCCTATTCAGTAAATATATAGTAGTTAACAAACTATATCTCCAAAAAAAATTAGAGAGATTTGTGAAGCTCATCATAGATCGGACCATATCTAATAGGGTTGGTTCCTCCATTCTGAAATTTTGTTGAGTTGAGGTATTTCAGATGGAGTCCATTGAGAGACTATGTGATTCTGCTTGAGATAGTCCAGGAGTTCCCGACTAAGGTATTCACCTCCTTCATCTGATCGAAGAACCTTAATGGGTTTTGCAGTTTGCTTTTCTACTTCATGTCTGAATTCTTTAAACTTTTCAAAAGCTTCAGACTTATATCTCATAAGATACACATACCCATATCGAGACAAATCATCGATGAAGGTTATGAAGTAGACAAAATTGCCTTTAGCTGGCACATCAAATGGGCCATACACATCAGTATGTACTAAGGCAAGTAAATCCATAGCCCTTTTCCCATGTCCCATAAAAAGAGTTTAGTCATTTTGCCATGAAAACATGATTCACAAATTGGATGTGACTCGAAAGTCAATGGACTCAATAGCCCAATTTTATCTAATTTGTTAACCCTATCTTCTGCTATATGACCTAGTCTAAGGTGCCATAGATACCTATCGTTTGGACTATCCTTGGGTTGTTTTGATTTTATGGCATTCACATTTTGCTCGATATTAAAAATAGATACATCAATATATAATTGGTAAAGATCATTAATAAGGAAACCACTTGAATTTTATTTTTTTCATAAAGAATGTTACAATGGTTCTTAAAAAAATTAATTACATAGCCTTCTAGTGCTAAACATGAAACAAAAATCAAATTCCTGCTTGTTGTAGGCACATAATAACAATCCTTAAGTACTAAATCTAAACTAGATAGTAGTCTAAGAGGGTAGGTTCCAATGGCCATAGTAGCAACCCTTGCTCCATTTCCAATGTGTAGGATCATCTCACCATCCCTCAACCTCTTGCTATCCTCAAGACCCTACAAGAAAGTACATAAATGAGCACTAGAACCAGAGTCAAGCACCCAACTAGATGCAAAAGAAATCATAAGATTAGATTCAATAATGAGCATACCTCTAGAAGAACCTACCTCCTTATTCTTTAGGGTGCCTAAGTATGTAGGGCAGTTCCGCTTTCACTGGCCGTCAATGTTATAATGAAAATATTTTTCTTTATCAGCGGCCTTCTTCTTCAGCTCTGCCTTTCTTTTCTTTTCTTCTTCTACCTTCTGCCTTTTCACAGACTTCTTCTTTTGAAATACTTTTTCTTGGAAGAAGTCCATTCCATAGCAAATACTGAGCCTTTAGAACCTTTCATTGAAAGCTCAGCAGTGACCAACATGTTCATAAGCTCGACCAGAGTATTTCAAACTTTATGCATGTGATAGTTTATGATGAACTGCCCATATGCATCAGTCAAGGATTGCAGAATTATATCATTGTACAGATCCAGGTCCAACTTAACTCCAAGCTTCTCAAGCTCTTTCAAGTTCTTGATCATCATCAGATAATAATCTTGGACTGACTGTCCATCACGCATTTTAGACTTGAATAGTCGTTTAGTGACCTGATATTTGGCTGTGCGACTTTGTTCACCAAACATCTCTTACAGGTGAGCCAACATTTGGTGGGCAGTCTTGATATCTTCATGTTGGCACTGAAGCTCATCAAACATCGAGCCCAATATGTAATATCTAGCCTTGTTATCTTCGTTTGTCCACATGTCAAGAGACGCTCTCTATTCAGCAGATGGATGAGCTGGTAAGGTGGAAAGATCCTAGTTCAATACATGAGTTAACTTCTCAGAATCAAAAATGATTTTGAAGTTCCAGAGCCAATCCTTGTAATTGGGTCCGGTCAGTCTATGGGTGTCAAGGATACGTGCTAGTGGGTTGGATGCAGACATTTTGCTTTTTCTATAGAGAGTCAAAATTTCTAGTTAGATATTTTAATTAAGACTTGACCAATTTATTTAAGGGTTTAATTTTTAAACAACTTAGCTCCCACTATTTTCTTGGATCCCTACACTCCCTCTATAGAGATGCAAAAATCTCCACGGTTTAGATTTCTAATGGATGGTGCAGTCCCACCAACTGACTCATCACCTCACCTAACAGTTATTAGTGATGGGTTAGCCAATGAGTGGATAACTCTTATCCAATGATTTTTTAATCATGGTGCACCCAAACTTGATCTCTAATTCATGAATCTCACCATGCTTCGGAATATTGATCCACTCCTTAGTTAAGTCAGACCCACCATTTGCATAAATTGGATTCCTAATTGGGTCTCTCACTGTATCCAAAATATTAAGCCTAATTTATCCTCCAGTCTATAGACATGGTTGCATTTTTTCAGTGCAACTGAACCACTATGACCAGTCAAGAATAATCAACCCTGGGAATGGCCCGCATATCAACAATGGTGGAAGACCTTAGATTTAATCTTTTCTTAGGGAGATTTGATTTAGGCCTCTTTAAACTTGACTTATAATAGCCATAACAATTATGACTAACCTAGTGGCATGGGTTAGCTTGGATTGTTAACCACCTTAGATCAGGACTGGGTCGATAAATATTGTCAGAAAAGTAAGACCGGTGGAAGGGATATGCCATTAACTCAACAAGAATCCATTCGAATCGAGTAGCTCCCAATTAAAAATTAGTTGATCGTATCTGCCAGACTTATCTTAGACACCAAATTATTGAGCCAGAACCAATCAAGTTAGCCTACAATCCTGGCTCTAACCATTGAGCCTAATTAGGTCTTAGCTTGATCGATCACTCATGTGATTCGATCTTGACCTAGACTTAATTCTATTAGGCTGGTTAATTTAAGCACTCTTGATCCCATCTGACCAACTCTTGATTCGGTTTGATCAACTGCAGACCTAATTGAGCTACCCAAGCCTGAACCCAATTTTATGAATATATCTTAAATCTAAAAATTCTTAATTTTTAGACTTAACATATTTTATAATCTTAATTCTTAATTAAGTTTAGGATTCATAAATAAAATATATAAATAAAATCCTAAGGTTTCAAGATCTAGGATTTTGCAGAAAATAAGTTTTAGATTTCTGATTAAGAACGAACGCGCAGCACCCCTACACATCATAAGAACACCCCATCAAATAAAAGGAGAGGGCATTTAAACCCTACTTTATTCTTATGACCAGATGGTCAAGAAGAACATCTTAATCAAAAATATGAAAACTATAAAATTAGTTAGATCTACATCATATATCTCATATATAAAAATTGATCTAACTATAAACATGTTTTGCATACATCTTCATATATCATATCATGCATATTTTCATATCTAAATTATCTCCTAATCATCTAAAAAGTTAAATTTAAATTGATCATATCAAATTAAAATCTATTCTAGATAATTATATAGAACTATTCTATAACTAGTCTAAACATGCATTCATCATATCTCATATGAATAAAAATTAAATAACTTTATTTTTTATTTTTTAGATCTTATTATAATATTTATAATATCAAAAAATAATAAATAAATAAATCTAAAAATCATAATTAATCAAATTAAATTATGATCATACTAGACTATATATAGAATAATTCTATTCTACAACTAGTCATGCATCTAGTACAACTTAGATCTAAATTATTTAATTCTTTTTTAATTTCTAATTTTAAATCTAATCACATCTAATGTGACATATAAAATCATTACAATATCAAATCAAAATTAAAATAAAATTAGATCTAATAAAAAATGTAATCTGGCTCTGATACCAGTTGAAGAAAAAATCTAGTTTTTTGGGTCAGGTTCGTTCAGATCTGATTGGATCAAGAGAGATATTTCAAAAATTTTTCTCTTAGATCAAGATCAAATCTGAGACTTTCTAGATTCAATATTATTAATATAATAAAATAAAATAAAATAAAATAAAATAAAAAATAAATTAAATCTAATTTAATTTATCTTATTGTGGGTAATTTGATTACCCTGTGATGATCCTGATGTCTGCATGAGGTTCTGGATCTAGCCACGCAAGTGCCTGACCTCCATTGGTATCCACTCGGATAGGATCTGAAGATCTTCTCCTTCTTTATCACCTTTTCAAAAATTAAATCTAGATCTAATTTTGAAGAACTTCAAAACTCCTTTCAAAGATGTGAGTTGTCTCTTGCAGTAGTGCTACCTTCTTTCTTTTTGTCTCCTTTCTCTTACTTGGATCACACCAAACTGAAGCTCAAAATCTTTTGGGCATGGAGAGGAGAGAGAAAATCAGAGGTAGGCAAGGAGAGGAAGGAAGAGGGGATATATGGCATGGGCAAAGAGCAAAGGATCTCCATCCTAAGTGCAGATAAGGTTTATATAGATCCTGCTGCGCCATGCAATACCACATCATCCTGGCCAATCATTACTTTCTATGCAATCAAATCTAAATCTGATTGGTGGGATGACATCATCTAATCCAATCAGATGAGAGCCCCTCGGAATCATCCTTAGGTGGCGCCAAGATCGGTCAAAGATAAATCTTTGGCGCCACCTAGGTAGAGTGTATGAAGCAACCTGGAGTCCCATCTCTATGGGACTCCAGGCATCATCATCTTTGGGCGCACACCTCCCTTTCCTCTTTTTAGCAGGGGACAAAGCCCCATCTTCTCTCCTATGGTGCATGACACATGGGTAGATGTCTAAGTGTCAAAGGTTAACGTTTGACCAAAGTCAAAAGATAGAATTTAGCAGATGATAAAAAATGGCAGGTGTTATCTCAAATTTATCTTATAAATTAATACAATCCTTTTCTAACCTGGACAAGCTTCAGTTAAATCAAGTAAAGGTACCTAAGTGAGCCCAATCATATTTGGCTCAATCGAGACAAACTTTAATAATAATTAAAGGAGAACATTAGGCTCAATCATGTGCTAGCATGATTTTCTTAAACCTAATTGAATCTAATTCAAATTAATTGAATTGGGTTAGTCCAATTGATGATATCTAGATCAAAACCCTTATTTGTGTGACCCAGTTAGGTTTAGTTCGATATGGTAATGAGATATATCATGATCTCTATCATCAACATCATCGAAACACCTTCCAATGGATCAAAACTTTTTTGATTCAGACAATCAGTATGATTGATCATCTAAATCATTCTAATTACTCTCAAAATCCACCAGCGACACCTAGCAACTGAAGAAAAAACCTAGTTTTCTGGATCAAGTTTGCTCAGATCTGATTAGATCAAGAAAGATATTTCAAAAATTTTTCTCTTAGATCCAGATCAGATCTGAGACTTTCCAGATCTGATATTATTGATCTAATAAAAAATAATAAAATAAAAAATAAATTAAATCTAATTTAATTTATCTTGATTTGAGGGTAATCCTATTACCCTGTAGATGATCCTGATTGTCAGCGGAAGGTTCTGGATCTAGCCACGCAAGCGCCTGGCCTCTACCGGTATCCACTCGGGTTGGATCTGGAGATCCTTCTTCCTTCTCTATCACACTCTCCAAAAATCAGATCTGGATCTGATTTGGAGGATCTTCAAAACTCCTTTTCGAAGATGTAGCAGTCGTCCTCTTGCAGCAGCAGTGCAGCCTTCTTGCTTTTCCTGATCGCCTTTCTCTTGCTTGGATCGCACCAAACTGAAGCCCAAAACACTTCTTGGGCGTGGAGTAGCAGAGGGAGAAGAACTAAAGATGGCATGGAGAAGGAGGGGAGAGGGGCAGCCTTATGGCATGGGCAATGGGTCAAGCTTCTCAGATCTTGGTGCGCATAGGGTCTTATTTATAGATCTCTATGTGATCCAACAGTCCTCTTCATCCCAACCAATCACAACCCTTTGTGAAATCAGATCTAAATCTGATTGGATGGGATGACATCATCTAATCCAATCAGATGAGTGCCCCTCTAAATCATCCTTAGATGGCACCTAAGACCTGAGTCAAAGATAAATCTTTGACACCACTCTAGGTAGAAACCCTGAAGGCAACTGGAGTCCCATCTGTCCAACAAGGACTCCTAGGATGCTCTATCCACTTGGGCGCACACCACCCTTGGCCATGCACCCCTTATCCTTGCCTAGGTTCTGGTAGGTGGGACAGGCCCCAAAAATTCTCTCCTATAGGATGCATGACACATGGGTCAAAATGTCAAAGTGTCAAAAGGTCAATGTTTGACCAAATGTCTGAAATAGGACTTTTAGCAGATGATGAACAAAAATGGCAGGTGTTGTCTCAAAAATTCATCTCATACAAATAAGACAACCTTTTCTGACTTGGACAACCTCCAGTCAGACCATAAGTAAAGGCCTCTGATTGAGCCACAAACTCCTTTGGCTCAGTCAGGACAACTTATTTATGATAGTAAAAGAAGAACGTTAGGTTCAATCGAGTGCTAGCATGATTTTCTTGAACCTAATTGAATCTCATTCAGATCAATTGAACTGAGATCAGTTCAATTGATGATCACTTAGATTCAAAAACCCTTGTTTGTGTGACCCAGTTAGGTTCAGTTCTGTATGGTAATGGGATATGTCATGATCTCTATCATCGACATCATCGAAACTCCTTTCGATGGATCAGAACTCTTCTGATTCGAACAGCTAGAATGATCGATCATCTAAATCATTCTAATTGCTCCCAAAATCCACCAGTGACACCTAGCAGTATATGGTGGCAACCCATCAGAGCTGAATGCGAACCTCTTGGTGCAGCTACCTGTGTGATTAAGTTCTTCTATCTTGAGCCCCGATCAGATTAGGGTTAAGGTGAACTCGTCAAACCCTAGTCTCTGTCATATGATGTAATCATTCGATTCGAGTCCAATGTGAAAATCTAAATAGAAACTCTTTCTATTATTTCACTCTACCATGGCCATGGATTTCTGGACTTGATTCTCATGATCATCATAGGGCTACTCCTCTACCACCGAGGTAGATAGATTCCATCTTGATGCAATCCAGTTCCTACAATGAACATGCTATAGCCAACATACACCTCAGGGTTCCATATGGCTAGGAGACCGAGTAATGGTGTAGTCAAACTATAACACCCTCAAGGTGAACTATGCCGATGCATCTCAGGTCAAAGAACCAGACACACTACTGCAGCATCGAGTCAGTCATTGACGAGAAGGTAGACTTCCCTAATGACTACTCGAGGTGGTCACGCTCAGTGCCCTCGTTCTCTAACGAGTACCTGTACTCTCGCTCCGGTGTCTCCACACCGTAGACTCAAGACTCATCTACTAAAGAGAAGCGATTGTACACCAACCTTCCGGATCAATCACCATCCTCGTGATGATCCTATGGTCGGGAGCATTTTATGAGTTAATAATGATTATTCATGTCTTAAATTTTCAACTCTTGAAAATATGAATTATCATTACCATTAACTCAAAGGATGTATCACAGACACTAAATACACATATGTGATAGAAAATAACCCATTTTATTAATTATAGTCAAAATTATAATTTTGCCCCTAGAAGTGTATTACAAGTGTCAGCCAATTCTGGCTTCTAGGGCACATATATCTAACAATCTCCCACTTGTCCTAAAGCCAATTGGCTACAAGTCTAAGTCCCATCTTCTCAAGGTGGGCTTCGATCTTCTGCTGGCCCAACGGCTTTGTAAGTAGGTCTGCCACATTATCTGTGGAGTTGACTCTCTTGACCTCGACGTAACCCTTCTCGAGGTAATCGCGGATGAGATGGTATCGCCGCTCAATGTGCTTGGATTTCTGGTGAGACCTCGGCTCCTTAGCAAGGGCTATGGCGCCATTGTTGTCGCAGTAAAGAGGAATGGCATCTGATGGCATTACTCCAATTTCTGCAGCAAACTTCTTGTACCAGAATGCTTCCTTTGCAGCCTCTGATGCAGCGATATATTCTGCTTCCATGGTGGAATCTGCTATCACCGTTTGCTTGGAACTCTTCCAGCTGACAGCACCACCATTGCACACAAATAGACTTCCAGATGTCGACTTTCGATCATCTATATCGGACATGAAGTCCGAGTCTGTGTATCCCTGGACTTGGAGTTCTCCATTACCAAAGACCAACATCATATCCTTAGTTCTTCTCAAGTACTTAAGGATACATTTCACAGAAGTCCAGTGTTCTTCACCTGGATTTGACTGATATCTGCTTGTGACACTCACAGCATGGGCTATATCAGGTCGTGTACATAGCATGGCATACATGAGGCTCCCTATTGCAGAAGCATAAGGGATCTTGCTCATGCGTTCTATTTCCTCAGGTGTGCTGGGGCACATCTTCTTGGAAAGATGAATACCATGTCTGAAGGGTATTAATCCCCTCTTAGAGTTTTCCATACTAAACCTCTTTAGTACTTTCCTCTATGTACATCTTCTGTGAAAGTCCTAGCATCCTATTCGGTCTATCCCTATAGACCTTAATTCCTAGAATAAAGGATGCTTCACCTAGGTCTTTCATGGAGAATTCCTTGGACAACCACATCTTGACTGATGTCAACATGGGAATATCATTCCCAATAAGGAGGATGTCATCCACGTACAATACGAGGAAGACAACAGCGCTCCCACTGACCCTTTTGAAAACACATGGTTCCTCTTCATTTTTGATGAAACCAAACTTTTTGATCACATCATTGAAACGAGTGTTCCAGCTCCGAGATGCTTGCTTAAGTCCATATATGGACCTTTGCAGCTTGCAAACCTTGTGATCAGTATCACTGGATGTGAAACCTAGCGGCTGTTCCATATAGATATCTTCCTCAAGATATCCATTTAGGAATGCCGTTTTCACGTCCATTTGCCATATTTCATAATCGAAATAGGCTGCAACAGCAAGCAATGTGCGGATGGATTTTAGCATAGCTACCGGGGAAAAGGTATCCTGATAGTCAATGCCTTCGCGTTGACTATAACCTTTTGCCACCAGTCTAGCCTTGAATGTCTCCACATTCCCATCTGCACCAATCTTTCTCTTGAAGATCCATTTACACCCAATAGGTACTATACCTTCTGGTGGATCTACCAAGGTCCAGACTTGGTTTGAGTGCATCGAGTCAATTTCTGACTTCATTGCCTCAAGCCATTTCTCGGAGTCGATATCTGATATCGCCTCGTTGTAGGTTTTGGGATCATCACCATGAGCACCATTACCTATGAGGAACATTTCCTCTACATCCTCTGAAATAATACCTAAGTATCTTTCAGGGGGACGGGAAAACTCTTTCCGATCTACGAGGTGGAGGAGGTAGTGTTCTTATTGGCTCAACCTGATTTGGTTCCACTTGGTC
The DNA here is from genome assembly GCA_006176705.1 of Cocos nucifera. Lineage (NCBI taxonomy): Eukaryota > Viridiplantae > Streptophyta > Magnoliopsida > Arecales > Arecaceae > Cocos > Cocos nucifera. The sequence continues at coordinate 111,273 of QRFJ01000832.1, forward strand.
CTTAGCTCGTTCTGCTTGTGAGACTTTCTCATCAAGCTTAATCTGCTTTCCAATGCCACTATCTTGAATAAACTATTTTTCAAGAAATATGGCATGTCGACTCACAATCACATTGTGGTCTTCTGGAATGTAGAAATAGTATCCTAATGACTCTTTAGGATATCCTATGAATCGAGCTCTAAAGGACCTAAACTCTAACTTGTCCGCTTGTTGTCTTTTGACATGAGCCGGACAACCCCAAATTCTGAGATGACTCAGACTTGGTTTCTTACCGTGCCATATCTCATACGGTGTGGTAGGAACGGTTTTAGAGGGAACCCTATTCAGTAAATAGATTGAAGTTAATAATGAATGTCCCCAAAGAAAATCAGGGAGGTCTGTGAAGCTCATCATGGATCGAACCATATCCAATAGAGTCCGATTTCTCCGTTCTGAAACCCCGTTGAGTTGAGGTGTTCCTGGTGGAGTCCATTGAGAGACTATGCCATTTTCCTTAAGATAGTCTAGGAATTCCCGGCTAAGGTATTCACCTCCTCGATCTGATCGAAGAACCTTAATGGGTTTTCCAGTTTGTTTTTCTACTTCATGTCTGAATTCTTTGAACTTTTCAAAAGGCTTCAGACTTGTGTCTCATAAGATACACATACCCATACCTAGACAGATCATCGGTAAAGGTAATGAAGTAGACAAAATTGCCTCTAGCCGGCACATCAAATGGGCCGCACACATCAGTATGTACTAGGGCAAGGAGATCTGTGGCGCTCTCCCCATGTCCAACAAAAGGGAGTTTAGTCATTTTGCCTTGAAGACAAGATTCACAAGTTGGATATGACTCAAAAGTCAATGGACTCAATAGCCCATTTTTCTCCAATTTGTTAATCCTATCTTCTGCTATATGACCTAATCTCAGGTGCCATAGATATCTGTCGTTTGGACTATCCCTAGGTCGTTTGGCATTCACGTTTTGCTCGATAGTTAAAATAGGTACATCAATATGCAACTGATAAAGACCATTAACAAGGAAACCATTTGCAATTTTATTTCTTTCATAAAGAATGTTACAATGGTCCTTAAAGAAGGTGATCACATAACCTTCTTGTGCTAAGCATGAAACAGAAATCAAATTCCTGCTAGCTGCAGGCACATAATAACAGTCTTTTAAAACTAAGTCTAAACCAGATGGTAATCGCAGAGGGTATGTTCCCACGGCTACTGCAGCAACTCTTGCTCCATTACCGATGCGTAGGATCATGTCTCCATCCCTCAGCCTCCTGCTATCCTCAAGACCCTGCATAGAAGTGCACAGATGAGCACTAGAACCAGAGTCAAGCACCCAACTGGATGCAGAAGAAACCGTAAGGTTAGACTCAATAACGAGCATACCTCCAGAAGGACCTTCCTTCTTGTTCTTCAGGGTGGCCAGGTAAGTAGGGCAGTTCCGCTTCCAATGGCCGTCGCTGTTGCAATGGAAACACTTTCCTTTGCCATCGACCTTTTTCTTCGGTTCTGCCTTCTTCTTCTTTGATCCTTCCACCTTTTGCTTTTTCACAGACTTCTTTTTCTTTCCATAAGACTTTCTTTTGGAAGAAGTCCGTTCCATAGCAAGAACTGAGCCTTTAGAACCTTTCATAGAAAGCTCAGCGGTAACCAGCATATTCATCAACTCGGCCAAGGAATTTCTGAAGTTTATGCATGTGGTAATTCATGATGAATTGCCCATATGCATCAGTCAAGGATTGCAGAATAATATCGTTCTGCAAATCCAAGTCCAACTTCACACCGAGCTTCTCAAGCTCTTCCATGTCCTTGATCATTGTCAGACAGTGATCTTGGACTGACTGCCCATCACGCATCTTAGCCTTAAAAAGTCATTTTCGTGACTTGATATTTGGCTGCGCGACTCTGTTCACCAAACATCTCCTGCAGGTGAGCCAACATTTGGCGAGCAGTCCCGATATCTTCATGTTGGCGCTGGAGCTCATCAGACATCGAGCCCAACATGTAGTATCTGGCCTTATTGTCTTCGTCAATCCATTTTTCCAGAGACGCTCTCTGTTCAGTGGATGGACGAGCTGGTAAGGTGGGAGGGTCCTGGTCCAAAACATGTGTTAACTTCTCTGAACCCAAAACAATTTTGTAGTTCCTGAGCCAATCTTTATAATTGGGTCCAGTCAGTCTATGTGTGTCTAGGATACGTGCCAGTGGGTTGGACGCAGACATTTTCCTGTAGAGAGTCAAAGATTCTAGTTAGATACTGTAATTTTGACTTGACCAATTTGTTTAGGGATTTTATTTTTAAACAAATTAGCTCCCACTATTTTCTCGGATCCCTACACTCCCTCTGTAGAGATGCGAAAATCTCCGCGATTGATGATTTCTAGTGGGTGGTGCGGTCTCACCAACTGACTCATCACCTCACCTAACAGTTATTGGTGATGGGTTAGCCAATGAGTGAACAACTCTTGTTCAATGATTCTCTAATCATGGTGCACCCAAACTTGGTCTCTAATTCATGAATCTCACCGTATCCGGAATATTGATCCACTCCTTAGTTAAGTCAGACCCACCATTTGCATAGACTGGGTTCCTAATTGGGTCTCTCACCGTATCCGAAATATTGAGCCCAACTCATCCTCCAGCCCATAGCATCCAATGCCTAATAGACATGGTTGCGTCTTCCCGGTGCAACTGAGCCACTGTATCCAGCCGAGAACAATCAACCCCGGGAAGGGCCCGCACGTCTACAATGGTGGAAGACCTCGGACTTAATCTTTTCTTAGGGAGAATTGATTCAGGTCTCATTAAACTAGACTTGGCTTAGTCATAACAATTATGACTAACCTAGTGGCATGGGTCAGCTCGGATTATTGACCACCTCAGATCAGAACTGTGTCAACAGATATGGCCAGGTAAGTGAGACCGGTGGAAGGAATATGCCGTTAACTCGCACAAGAACGCATTCAGGTCGAGTAGCTTCCAATTAAAAACCAGTCGGTCGTCTGTGCCAAACTTACCTTAGACACCAAATTGTTGAGTCAGAACCAATTGGGTTAGCCTACAATCCAGACTCTAACCTCTGAGCCTAATTAGGTCTTGCTTGATCGTGACTCGATCTTGACCCAGACTTAATCCTATTAGGCTGGTCAATTTAAGCATTGTTGATCCCATCTAACCAACTCTTGATTCGGTTTGATCAACCGCTTCTTCACCCAACTGACTCATCACCTCACCTAACTAGTATGTGGTGAAATGGGTTAGCCAATGAAGTGAACAACTCTTGTCAATGATTCTCTAATCATGGTGCACCCAAATCTTGGTCTCTAATTCATTGGATCCTCACCGGTTATCCGGATATGATTGTATATCCCAACTCTAGTTAAGCTCAGACCCACCATTTGCATAGACTGGTGGTTCCTAAGATGGGTCTCATTCACCGTATCCGGAATTATGTGAGCCCAACTCATCTCCAGCTCCTAGCCATTCCAATACCTAAATAAACATGGTTGCGTCTTCCCTTGGCCTTTGGCAACGTAGCCAAACTGTATTCCAACCGAGAAACCAATCAACCCCGGCAAGGCCCGGCACGATCTACCAATGGTGGAAAGACCTGCGGACTAATCTTTTCTTAGGGAGAATTGGATCAGGTCTCATTAAACTAGACTTGGCTTAGTCATAACAATTATTGGACTAACCTAGTGATGGGTCAGCTCGGATTATTGACCAACCTCAGATCAGAACTTGTGTCAAAACAGAGATGGCCAGGTAAGTGAGACCGGTGGAAGATATATGCCGTTAAACCGGCACAATAATGCATTCAGGTCGAGTAGCTTCCAATTTAAAAAACCAGTCGGTCAGTCTGTGCCCAAACTACCTTAGACACTCATATAATATGAGTCGAGAGGAGCTGAGTTTTAGCCTATAATCCAGGACTCTAACCTCTGAGCCTAAATTAGCCGTCTGCTGATCGTGACCTCGATCTTGACCCAGACGTTAATCCTATTAGGCTGGTCAATTTAAGCATGTTGATCCCATCTAACAACTCTTGATTCGGTTTGATCAACCGCTTAGACCATAATTTGAGCTACCCAAGCCCGAACCAGTATTATGAATATGTCTTAGACTGAAATTCTCAATTTTAGACCTAATTGATATTTTCCATAAACTAATTCCTTAATTAAGTTGGGTTCATAAACAAAATATGCATTAATAAATTCCTAGTGGTTTCAGTGTTCTAGGGTTTATTGCCAGAAAGTAAGTTTTGGGTTTCTGATTAAGCACAACACGCAGCACCCCTACACGTCATTAAGAACACCCCATCGAAATGGGAAGAGAGGGGCCTTCAAACCCTTCTTCGTTCTTATGACCGGACGGCCAAGAGGAACGCCTTAATCAGGAACATGTCAAATCTACAAAACAGTTATAGATCTGATATCATATATGCTCATATATAAAAATTTAGATCTTAATCAAGGCCATATTTGCCATACATCTCATGTATGCATAATATGCATTTTCAGCATCTAAATTATAACAAACAATCTGAAAAAATTAATTTTAAATTGATCTAATCAAATAATTCTAATGTAGACAATTATGTAGACTATTCTACAACTAGTCTAGTCATGCATCTTATCATATCTCATATGATATTCTAAAATTAAATAATTTATTGCTGTTATCAGATTGTTATTATAACACTTATATATTAGAAAAATAGTAAATAAGAAGATTCTAAATGATTGATTAATCAAATTAAATCAAAGACATGCAAAACTATTCTATAGAAAACTATTCTATTCTTAGAAAACTAGTCATGGCGAGTATCTTCCATGTTCTTAGATCAGATCATTTTAATTTAATTTTTCTGATTTCAATTTCTGATCCACAGTTCATGCTGACATCTAAATCATATTATTTGTTAATAAAATAAAAATTAAAATCAGATCTAAACAAGTTTAGAAACCATGGCTCTCGGATTACCAGTTGAAGGGAAATCCCTATTTCCCGATCCAGCGTTCGTTCCAGATCTGATTAGATCAAGAGATATATTCAAAAAATTTTTCTCTTGACCTTAATCAGATCTTGATATTTAGATCTATTAATTATTATTTTAATAAATAAAATAAAATAAGATAAATAATCAAATTTAATTAAGCCTGATTTTGGGTAAATCCTATTAGCACCTGTAGATGATCCTGATTGCCCAGCGGTATAGGTTCTGATCTTAAGCACGCAAGCGCCTGGCCTACCGTACCACTCGCGGTTGGATCTAGAAGAACCTCTTCTTCTCTATCACACCTCCAAAAATCAGATCTGGATCTGTTCTGGAGGATCCTTCAAAACTCTTTTGAAGATCTGCAGTCGTCTTTTGCAGCAGCGCAGCCCTTCTTTCTTTGATCGCCTTTCCTTGATCTGAATCGCCACCAAACTAAGTCCAAAACACTTTTTTGGACGTGGAGAGCAAGGGGAGAGAAGAGAGTATGCGTGGAGGAAGGAGGGAGAGGCAAGCCGTTGGATGTGGAAATCTCTATTTGGAATTCACTTAGGAATTAGGCGAGGGTTGGGCGCTAGGGGTCTTTAATGTTATTAGACCTCTTGCTGATCAACTCCTCTTCCTCTCAACCAATCACAACCCTTTTGTGAAATCGAGATTCTAAATCTGATTGGTTGAAAAAGAACCCCTGGATGCCTCCTTAGAGGGCGCCTAAGACAGTCAAACTGATTCTAGTAGAACTCTGATTGGAATCCATAAAGGGTGGAGTCCTTGTCCCAACAAGGACTCCTAGTGCCTCCTACTTGGCTCCACGCCACCCTTGGCGTGCGCCCTTCTCCTTGCGCAGGTTGTCTGCAGGGGACGGCCCCCACCAGCTCCCCAATAGGTCGGGCATGGACATTGCAGTCCAAAGTCAAAGGGTGAAATGCTTTCAACGTCTAGATTGACAGTCAAGGTGAGATTTTGACCAAAGTCATAAGAACAAGAAATGGCCAAGTGACCAAAAATGGCAGGTAATGTCCTACAAATAAGACAACCTATTCCTGACTTGGACAACCTCCGAGTCAGACCATATGAATGCCTCTAATTTGAAGCACAAAACTCCTTGGCTTCATCAGGACAACTTATTTGTTGATAGTAAAAGAGAACGTTAGGTTCAATCGATGCTTAGCTTACTCTTACTTTCCTTGAACCTAAAGTTGGAATCTTTCATTCAGAATCAATTGAACGTAGATTAGGTTCAATTTACTTTCACCACGATTCAAACCCTGTGTTTGTGTGAGCCCAGTTAGGTTCAGTATTGTATGGTAATGGGAATGTTCCAGTTGATCGTCTATCATAGACTCACACGAAACTCCTTTTCGATGGATCAGAACCTCTTACTGATTCGAACAGCTAGAAGTGATCGATCATCTAAATCATTCCAATTGCTCCCAAAATCCGACCAGTGACACCTAGCAGTATATGGTGGCAACCCAATCAGAGCTGAATGCGAACCTCTTGTGCAGGGCTACCTGTGTGATTAAGTTCTTTCCTATCTGAGCCCCGATAACAGAATTAGCGGTTAAGAGTACCCACTCGTCAACCCTCCTCAGTCTCTATGTCATATGATGTAATTCATTCGATTCGGAGTTCCAATGGTGTGAAAATCTTAAATAGAAACTCTTTTCTATTATTTCACTCCATACCTATGGCCATGAATTTTCTGCTGACTTGATCTCATGATCATCATAGGGCACTCCTCTATCCCACCTGAGGCTTAGATAGACTCCTCATCTTGATGGCAACCAGTTCTACAATGAACATGCTATACGCCAAACGATACACCTCAGGGTTCCATATGGCTAGGAGACCGAGTAATGGTGTAGTCAAACTATAACACCCTCAAGGTGAAACTGCGATGCATCTCAGGTCATAAGAACCAGACACACTACTGCCGTTGAGTTACTTTAGAGGCAATCGAGTCAGTCACTGTACGAGAGGTAGTACTCCCTAAGACTACTCGAGTGGTCTAACGCTTCTGCCCTCGTTACTCTATACGAGTACCTGTACTCTCGCGCCAGTGTCGTCCACACCGTAGACTCAAGACTCATCTACTAAAGAGGAAGCGATCGCTTCACACCAACCTTCTTCGGATCCAATCACCATCTCGTGATGATCCTATGACGTCCGATAGCTGTTTATGAGTTGAATAATGATTATCATGTCTTAAATTTTCAGACTCTTGAAAATATGAAGTATCGATCTAACCATTAAACTCAGAAGGATTGGTATCACAGACACTAAATACACATGTGGTGATAGAAAAAATCCCATTTCAGTTAA
>QRFJ01000832.1:118600-188858 GCA_006176705.1 Cocos nucifera
AGCTGTTTATGAGTTAATAATGATTATTCATGTCTTAAATTTTCAACTCTTGAAAATATGAATTATCATTACCATTAACTCAAAGGATGTATCACAGACACTAAATACACATGTGTGATAGAAAATAACCCATTTCATTAATTATAGTCAAAATTATAATTTTGCCCCTAGAAGTGTATTACAAGTGTCAGCCAATTCTGGCTTCTAGGGCACATATATCTAACACATGCAAGTGCACAAATGAGCACTAGTACCAGAGTCAAGCACCCAACTGGATGTAGAAGAAATCGTAAGGTTAGATTCAATAACGAGCATACCTCTAGAAGGACCTGCCTCCTTATTCTTCAGGATGGTTAGGTATGTAGAGCAGTTCCGCTTTCAGTGGCCGTCAGTATTGCAATAGAAATATTTTTCTTTGTCAGTAGCCTTCTTCTTCAGCTCTACCTTCTTTTTCTTTTCTCCTTTCATCTTCTGCCTTTTCACAGACTTTTTTTTTTTTCATAAGACTTTCTCTTAGAAGAAGTCCATTTCATAGAAAATACTAAGCCTTTAGAACCTTTCATTGAAAGCTTAGCGGTAACCAACATGTTCATAAGCTCGGCTAGAGTATTTTGATGTTTATGCATATGGTAGTTCATGATGAATTGCCCATATGTATCAATCAAGGATTGCAGATTATATCATTCTACAGATCTTGGTCCAACTTCACTCCGAGCTTCTTAAGCTCTTCCAAGTCCTTGATCATCATCGGATAATAATCTTAGACTGACTGCCGATCATGCATTTTAGTCTTGAATAGTCATTTAGTGACTTGATATTTGGCTGTGTGACTCTGTTCACCAAACATCTCTTGTAGGTGAGCCAACATTTGGCGGACAGTCTTGATATCTTCATGTTGGTGCTGAAGCTCATCAGACATCAAGCCCAACATGCAGTATTTGGTCTTGTTATCTTCATCCATCCAATTATCAAGAGATGCTCTCTATTCAGTGGATGGATGAGCTGGTAAGGTGGGGGGATCCCGATCCAATACATGAGTTTACTTTTTGAAACCCAAAATGATTTTGAAGTTCTAGAGCCAATCCATGTAATTGGATTCGATCAGTCTATGGGTGTCCAGGATACGTGCTAGTGGGTTGGATGCTGACATTTTGCTTTTTCTATAGAAAGTCAAAGTTTCTAGTTATATATTGTAATTAAGACTTGACCAATTTATTTAGAAGTTTAATTTTTAAACAAATTAGCTTTCACTATTTTCTCGGATCACTACACTCCCTCAGTAGAGATGCAAAAATTTTCACGATTATAAATTTCTAATGGATGGTGCATTCCCACCAACTGACTTATCACCTCACCTAACAGTTATTGATGATGGATTAGCCAATGAGTGGTTAACTCTTGTCCAATGATTCTCTAATCATGGTGCATCCAAACTTGCTATCTAATTCATGAATCTCATCGTGCCCAGAATATTGATCCACTTCTTAGTTAAGTCAGACCCACCATTTGCATAGATTAGATTCCTAATTGGATCACTTACTGTATCCAAAATATTAAGCCCAATTTATCCTCCAGCACATAGCATCCAATGCCTAATAGAAATGGTTGCATCTTCTCGGTGCAACTGAACCACTATGATCAGCCGAGATTAATCAATCCTGCAAAGGGCCCACATATCTACAATGGTGGAAGATCTAAGATTTAATCCTTTCTTAGGAAGATTTGATTTAGGTCTCTTTAAACTTGACTTACAATAGCCATAACAATTATGACTAACCTAGTGGCATGGGTTAGATCGGATTGTTAACCACCTTAGATCAGGACTGGTTCGACAAATATGGTCAGGTAAGTGAGACCGATGGAAAGGATATGCCATTAACTTGATAAAAATGCATTCGAATTAAGTAGCTCCTAATTAAAAATCAGTCGGTCGTATATGCCAAACTTATTTAGATATCAAATTATTGAGCCAGAACCAATCAGGTTAACCTTTAATCCAGACTCTAACCACTGAGCCTAATTAGGTCTTAGCTTGATCGATCACTTATGTGATTCAATCTTGACCCAAACTTAATCCTATTTGGCTAGTCAATTTAGGCACTCTTGATCCCATCTAACCAACTCTTGATTCGATTTGATCAACCATTAGACCTAATTAAGCTACCCAAGCCCGAACCCAATTTTATGAATATATCTTAAATCTAAAAATTCCTAATTTTTAGATTTAACATATTTCATAATCTTAATTCTTAATTAATTTAGGGTTCACAAACAAAACATGTAAATAAAATCCTAGGATTTCAGGATCTAGGATTTTGTAGAAAATAAACTTTAGGTTTTTGATTAAGGATGAACGTGCAGCACCCCTAAACATCATAAGAACACCCCATCGAATGAAAGGAGAGAGCATTTAAATCCTACTTTATTCTTATGATCGAAAGGCCAAGAAAAATGTCTTAATCAGAAATATAAAAACTATAAAACTAGTTAGATCTACATCATATATCTCATATATAAAAATTGATCTAACTATAAACATGTTTTGCATACATCTTCATGTATCATATCATGCATGTTTTTCAGATCTAAATTATCTCATAATCATCTAAAAAATTAAATTTAAATTGATCATATCAAATTAAAATCTATTCCAGATAATTATGTAGAACTATTCTACAACTAGTCTAAATATGCATTCATCATATCTCAGATGAACAAACATTAAATAACTTTATTTTTTATTTTTTAGATTTTATTATAATATTTATAATATCAAAAATAGTAAATAAATAGATCTAAAAATTATAACTTTATTAAATTAAACTATGATGATGCTAGACTATACATAGAATAATTCTATTCTACAACTAGTCATGCATCCTATACAACTTAGATCTAAATTATTTAATTTTTTATTTTTTTTATTTTTTTTATTTTAGATATAATCATATCTTATGTGATATCTAAAATCATCTAATTATCAGATCAAAATTAAAATAAAATTAGATCTAATGAAACATGCAACTTGGCTTTGAGACCAGTTGAAGAGAAAACCTAATTTTCTGGATCAGGTTCGTTCAGATCTAATTGGATCAAGAGATGTATTTTAAAAATTTTTCTCTTAGATCTAGATTAAATTTGAGATTTTTTAGATTTGATATTATTGATCTAATAAAAAAATAAAATAAAAAATAAATTAAATCTAATTTAATTTATCTTGCTGAGGATAATCCGATTATCCTATGATGATCCTGATGTCTGCCTGAGGTTCTGGATCTAGCCATGCAAGTGCCTAGCCTCTACTGGTATCTACTCAGTAGAATTTGAAGATCTTCTCCTTCTTTATCACCTCTCCAAAAATCAGATTTGGATCTGATTTTGAAGATCTTCAAAACTCCTTTCGAAGATGTAAGTTGTCTCTTGCAGCAGTGCTGCCTTATTCCTTTTCCTGTCTCCTTTCTCTTGCTCGGATCGCACCAAACTAATGTCCAAAGATTCTTGGGTAAGGGTAGGAGAGAGAAGACCTAAAGATGGCATAGAGGAGGGAGAAGGGCAGCTTGGTGGCATGGGCAATGGGTTAAGCTTCTCAGATCTTGGTGCAGACAGGGTTTTTATAGACCCTATTGCACCATACAATGCCACATCATCTCAGCCAATCATGATCTTTTGTGAAATCAAATCTAAATATGATTGATAGGATGACATCATCTGATCCAATTAGATGAGAGCCCCTCTAAATCATCATTAGATGGCACCAAGACTGGTCAAAGACAAGTCTTTGGCGCCACCTAGGTAGAAACCCTGAAGCAACTAGAGTCCCATCTGTATGGGACTCCAAATGCTCTATCCATGGGCACACACCTCCCTAGGCATGCGCCCCTTATCCATCTACTTTTTAGCAGGTGGACTAGTCCAAAAATTCTCTCCTATTGGTGCATGACACATGGGCAGATGTCTAAGTGTCAAAAGTCAATGTTTGACCAAATATCCAAAATAGAATTTAGCAGGTGATGGAAAATGGTAGGTGTTGTCTCAAATTTATCTCATAAATTAAAACAACTCTTTTCTGACCTGGACAAGCTCTAGTCAGACCAAGTAAAGGTATCTAAGTAAGCTCAAACATATTTGGCTCAATTGAGATAACTTTTTATGATAATTGAAGGAGAACATTAGGCTCAATCGTGTGCTAGCATGATTTTTTTGAATCTAATTGAATCTTACTCAAATCAACTGAACTGGATTAGTCCAATTGATGATACTAGATCAAAACCCTTATTTGTGTGATCCAGTCAGGTTCAGTTCCATATGGTAATGAGATACGTCGCAATCTCTATCATCAACATCATTGAAACACCTTTTGATGGAACAAATTTTTTTTGATTCAGACTAGTATGATTGATCATCTAAATCATTCTAATTGATCTCAAAATCCACTAGTGACACCTAGCAGCATATGGTGGTAACTCATCAGAACTGAAAATGAACCTCTTGGTGCAGTTACTTGTGTCATTAAGTTCCTCTATCTTGAGCCCAGATTAAATTATGGTTAAGGTGATCTCGTCAAATCCTAATTTCCATCATATGAATTAATCATTGGATTCAAGTCCAATGTGAAAATCTTAATAGAAACTCTTTCTATTATTTCACTCTACCATGGCCATGGGCTTATGGACTTGATTCTCATGATCATCATAGGACTACTCCTCATCTACCGAGGTAGATAGATTTCCTATTGGTGCAATCCAATTCCTACAATAAATATGATATAGCCAACATACACCTCAGGATTTTGAATGGCTAGGAGACTGAGTCATGGTGTAGTCAAACTATAACACCCTCAAGATAAACTATCGATGCACCTCAGGTCAAAGAACCAGACACACAACTATAGCTTTGAGCCAATCATGGACGAGAAGGTAGACTTCTTAATGACTGCTCGAGGTGGTCACGCTCAGTGCCCTCATTCTTTAACGAGTATCTATACTCTCGCTCTGGTGTCTCTATACCATAGACTCAAGACTCATCTATTATAAAGAAGCAATTGTACACCAACCATCCAGATCAATCACCATCCTCATGATGATCCTATGGTGAGGAGCATTTTATGAGTTAATAATGAAAATTCATATCTTAAATTTTCAACTCTTGAAAATAAGAACTATCGTTGCCACTATCTCAAGGGATGTATCACAGACATTAAATATACAGTGTGATAGAAAATAATCCATTTTATTATTTAAAGTCAAAATTATAATTTTACCCTTAGAAGTGTATAACAAGTATCAGCCAATTCTGGCTTCTGGGGCACACATATCTAACAGCAACATATGGTGGCAATCCATCAGAACTAAAAATGAACATCTTGGTGCAGTTACCTGTGTGATTAAGTTCTTCTATCTTGAGCCCCAACTGGATTAGGGTTAAGATAATCTCGTCAAACCCTAATATCCGTCATATGATTAATCATTTGATTTAAGTGCAATGTGAAAACCTTAATGGAAACTCTTTCTATTATTTCACTCTGCCATGGCCATGGGCTTATGGACTTGATTCTCACGATCAACATAGGGCTACTCCTCATCTATCGAGGTAGATAGATTTTCTATTGGTGCAATCCAATTCCTATAATGAATATGCTATAGCCAACATACACCTCAAGATTCTGAATGGCTAAGAGACCGAGTCATGGTGTAGTCAAACTATAACATCCTAAAGGTGAACTATCAATGCACCTCAGGTCAAAGAACCAGACACACAACTACAGCTTCGAGCCAGTCATCGACGAGAAGGTAGACTTCCTAATGACTGTTCGAGGTGGTCATGCTCAGTGCCCACGTTCTCTAACAAGTACCTATACTCTCGCTCTGATGTCTCTACACCATAGACTAAAGACTCATCTACTATAAAGAAGCGATTGTACACCAACCTTCCAAATCGATCACCATCCTCAGATGATCCTACGGTCTGGAACATTTTATGAGTTAATAATGAAAATTCATGTCTTAATTTTTCAACTGTTGAAAATAAGAACTATCATTGCCATTAACTTAAGGAATGTATCACAAATACTAAATACACATTGTGATAAAAAAATAACCCATTTTATTATTTATAGTTAAAATTATAATTTTGCCCTTAGAAGTATATAATAAGTGTCAGCCAATTCTATCTTCTAGGGCACACATATCTAACATTTTCTTGAACCTAATTGGATCTAATCCAATTCAATTGAACTGGGTTAGGCCAATTGATGACATCTAGACCCAAATCCTTATTTGTGTGATCTAGTTAGGTTTAGTTCCATATGATAATGAGATATGTCGCAATCTCTATCATCAACATCATCGAAACACCTTTCGATGGACAAGAATTTTTTTGATTCATACAATTAGAATGGTCGATCATCTAAATCATTCTAACTGCTCCCAAAATCTACTAGTGACACCTAGCAGTATATGGTTGCAATCCATTAAAATCAAAAGCGAACCTCTCAGTGTAGCTACCTATGTGATTGGGTTCTTCTATCTTAAGCTCCAATGGGATTAGGGTTAAGGTGACCTCGTCAAACCCAATATCCATCATATGAATTAATCATTCAATTCGAGTCCAATGTGAAAATCTAATATAAACTCTTTCTATCATCTTCACTCTGCCATAGCCATGGGCTTAGGGACTCAATCTCATATTATTATAGGGCTGCTCCTCATCAACCGAGGTAGATAGATCTCCTATTGATGCAATTCAATTCCTACAATGAACATGCTATAGCCAACATACACCTCAAGATTTTGAATGGCTAGGAGATTGAGTTATGGTGTATTCAAAGTATAACACCCTCAAGGTAAACTATCAATGCACCTCAGGTCAAAGAACCAGACACACCACTATAGCATCGAGTCAGTTATCGACGAGAAGGGAGACTTCCGTATAATTGCTCGAGGTGATCATGCTCAGTGCCCTCATTCTCTAACGAGTACCTATACTCTCGCTCCAGTATCTCCACACCATAGACTCAAGACACATATATCCTAAGAAAGTAATCATACACCGATCTTTCGGATTGATCACCATTCTCGTGATGATCCTATGGTTGGAAGCTATTTATGAGTTAATTATGAAAATTCATGTCTCAAATTTTTAACTCTTCAAAATATGAATTGTCATTACCATTAACTCAAAGGATATATCACAGATACTTTAAATACATACTAGGATAAAAAATAATCCATTTATTAATTTATAGTCAGAATTATAAAATTATCCTTAGAAGTGTATTAGAAGTGTTTAGCAAATATGGCTTCTAGGGCACACATCTAATAAACTCCTACTTGACCTAAAGCCAATTAGCTGCAAATCTAAGTCCCATCTTCTCAAGATGTGCTTCGATCTTTTGCTGGCTCAATGGCTTTGTCAATGGGTCAGCTGCATTATCTGCCATGTTGACTCTCTTGACCTTGACGCATCCCTTCTCGAGGTAATCATGGATGAGGTGGTATCACCGCTCGATGTGCTTGAATTTTTGGTGAGACCTTAGCTCCTTAGCTAGAGCTATGACACCATTATTTTATAGTATAGAGAGACGACATCTGATGGCATCACTCTGAGCTCTGCGGTGAACTTCTTGTACCAAAATGCCTTCTTTGCAACCTCCAATGTAGTGATGTACTCTGCTTCCATGGTGGAGTCTATTATCACTATCTTCTTGGAAATGTTTCAACTGATAGCTCCACCATTATAAATAAATAGACTTTCAGATATCGACTTTCGATCATCTATGTCGGACATAAAATTCGAGTCTATATACCCCTAAACCTAGAGTTGTCCATTACCAAAGACTAGAAACATATCCTTAGTCCTTCTCAAGTACTTAAGGATATATTTTAGAGAAGTTCAGTACTCTTCATCTGGATTTGACTGATACCTACTCATGACAATCACAGCATAGGCAATATCAGGTCGTGTACATAGCATGGCATACATGAGGCTCCCTATTGTTGAAGCATAAGGGATCTTGCTCATGCATTCTATCTCCTCAGGTGTGCTAGGGCACATCTTCTTGGGAAAATGAATACCATGTCTGAAGGGTACTAAACCCCTCTTGGAGTTTTTCATGCTAAACCTCTTCAGCACCTCCTCTATGTACATTTTCTGTGAGAGACCCAGCATCCTATTCAGTCTATCCCTATAGATCTTAATTCCTAGAATAAAGGATGCCTCTCCTAGATCTTTCATAGAGAACTCCTTAGACAACCATATTTTGACTGTAGTCAACATGAAAATATCATTCTTAATTAGGAAAATGCCATCCACGTACAGTACGAGGAAGACAACAGCACTCCCACTGATCTTTCTGAAAACACTGGGCTCCTCATTCTTGATGAATCCAAACGATTTGATTACATCATTTAAATGAGCATTTTAGCTCCGAGATGCTTGCTTAGGTCCATATATGGACCTTTGCAGCTTGCATAATCATTATCACTGGATGTGAATCCTAGCAGCTGTTCCATATAGATATCATCCTCAAGATATCCATTTAAGAATGCCATCTTCACGTCTATCTACCATATTTCATAATCAAAATAGGCTGCAACAGCAAGCAATGTGCGGATGGATTTGAGAATGGCTATTGACAAAAAAGTATCCTGATAGTACTATACCCTTTCGCTATGAGCCTAGCTTTGAATGTCTCTACATTTCCATCAACACCTATCTTTCTTTTGAAGATCCATTTACACCTAATAGGTACTATAACTTAAGGTGGATCTACCAAGGTCTAGACTTGGTTTGAGCACATTGTGTCAATTTCTAACCTTATTGCCTCTAACCATTTCTTGGAGTCGATATCTGATATCGTTTCATCATAAGTTTTGGGATCATCACAATGAACCCCATTTTTTATGATGAACATTTCTTCTATGTCTTCTGATATAGCACCTAAGTCCTTTTAGGAGGATGAAAAATTCTACTTGATCTATAAGGTGGAGGAGGTACTATCTAGGTTAGCTCAATCTAACTAGATTCCATAGGTTCCTTAGCTCATTTCTCATCGAAGACTTTCTCTTCGAATCTAATCTGCCTTCTGATGCCACCATATTGAATAAACTATTTTTCAAGAAAGATGGCATGTCGACTCACAATCACATTATGATCTTCTGAAAGATAAAAATAATATCCTAATGACTCTTTAGAATATCCAATAAATCAAACTCTAAAAGACCTAGACTCTAATTTGTCCGCTTGTTGTCTCTTGACATGGGTCGGATAATTTCAAATTCTGAGATGACTCAAATTTTATTTATTACTATGTCATATCTCATACAGTATGGTAGGAATGATCTTTGAGAAAATCCTATTCAATAATTATATAGCAGTCATCAGACTATGTCCCCAAAGAAACTCAGAAAGGTCCGTGAAACTCATCATGGATTGGATCATATCTAATAGGATCCGATTTTTCCATTCTGAAATTTCATTGAGTTGAGACATTCCGAGTAGAGTCCATTGAGAGACTATGCCATTGTCCTTAAGATAGTCTAGGAATTTTTGGTTAACGTATTCACCTTCTTGATCAAATTGAAGAACCTTAATGGGCTTTTCTATTTGCTTTTCTACTTCGAATCTAAATTTCTTGAATTTTTTAAAAGCTTTAGACTTATGTCACATCAAATACACATACCCATACCAAGACAAGTCATCGATAATGGTGATGAAGTAGACATAATTTCTCCTGATCGGCACATCAAATGGGCCGCATACATCGATATGTACTAAGACAAGTAGGTCTATGGCCCTTTTCCCATGTTCTACAAAAGGAAGCTTGGTTATTTTGCCATGAAGGCATGATTCACAAATTGGATATGACTCAGAAGTCAACGGACTTAATAGCCCAGATTTCTTTAATTTCTTAATCCTATCTTCAGCTATGTGACCTAGCCTAAGGTGCTAAAGATACTTATCATTTAGACTATCCCTAGGTCACTTTGATCCTATGGCATTCATATTTTACTCAATATTAAAAATAGAAACATCAATATGTAACTGATAGAGACCATTTATAAGAAAACCACTTACAATTTTATTTCTTTCATAAAGAATATTATAATGGTCCTTAAGAAAATTAATTACATAGCCTTCTTATGCTAAACATGAAATAGAAATTAAACTTTTGCTTGCTACAGGCACATAAAAATAGTCCATAAGAATTAAATCTAAAATCCTGATCATAATCATAGAGGGTAGGTTCCCACAGCTATAGCAGCAACTCTTGCTCCATTCCCGATGCATAGGATCTTCTCACCATCCCTCAGCCTCCTGTTATCCTCAAGACCCTGCATAGAAGTGCACAAGTGAGCACTAGAACCAGAGTCAAGCATCCAACTTGATGTAGAAGAAACCATAAGATTAGATTCTATAATGAGCATACCTCGAGAAGGACCTGCCTCCTTCTTGTTCTTTAGGCTAGCCAGGTACAAAGGACAATTTTGCTTTCAATGGTCGTTAGTGTTGTAATAAAAATATTTTTCTCTGTCAGCGGTCTTCTTCTTCAACTCTACCTTCTTCTTCTTCCCACCATCCACCTTTTGCTTCTTCACGGACTTCTTCTTTCCAAAATCCTTTCTTTTGGAAGAAGTCTGTTCTACAGCAAGTACTGAGCCTTTAGAACCTTTCATAGGAAGCTTAGCAGTAACCAGCATGTTCATGAGCTCAGTCAACATATTCTAAAGTTTCTGCATATAATAGTTCATGATGAACTTCCCATATGCATCAATCGAAGACTGTAGAATTATATCAATCTATAGATCCTGATCTAACTTGACACCAAGCTTCTCAAGCTCTTTTAAGTCCTTGATCATCATCAGACAATGATCTTAGACCAACTATCCATAATGCATCTAAGCCTTAAATAGTCTCTTAGTGACATGATATTTTGCTGCGTGATTCTGTTCACCAAACAACTCTTACCGATGAGTCAATATTTGGTGCCTAGTCTTAATATCTTCATGTTGGTGCTAGAGCTCATCAGACATCGAAACCAACATGTAATATCTAGCTTTGTTATCTTTATCCCTCCACTTCTCGAGAGATGCTCTCTGATCATTGGATGGATGGGCTGGTAAGGTGGGAGGATCATATTCCAATACATGAATCATCTTCTTGGAATCTAAAATAATTTTAAAATTTCAGAGCCAATCCTTGTAGTTGGATTCGGTCAGTCTATGGGTGTCTAGGATACGGGCTAGTGGGTTGGACACAGACATCATCCTATAGAGAGTCAAAGTTTCTAGTTAGATTTTGTAATTAGACTTAATCAATTTATTTAGAAGTTTTATTTTTAAACAAATTAGTCTCCCGCTATTTTTTTGGATTCCTACAATTCTTTGGTATAGATGCAAAAATCTTCATGATTATTGATTTCCAGTGGGTGGTATGGTCTGACTGACTGGCTCATTATCTCACCTAATAGTTATTGGTGATGGATCAATCGATAAGTGGATAACTCTTGTCTAATGATTCAATAATCATGGTGCACCCAAACTTGATCTCTAATCCATGAATCTCATCATGTCTAGAATATTGATCCACTCCTTAGTTAAGTCAAACCCACCATTTGCATGAATTAGATTTTTGATTGGATCTCTCACCATATTCAAAATATTGAGTCCAATCCATCCTCCAACCCATAGCATCCAATGCCTAATAGACATGGTTGCATCTTTTCAGTACAACTGAACCACTGTATCTAGTCGAGAATAATTAA
The DNA here is from genome assembly GCA_006176705.1 of Cocos nucifera. Lineage (NCBI taxonomy): Eukaryota > Viridiplantae > Streptophyta > Magnoliopsida > Arecales > Arecaceae > Cocos > Cocos nucifera. The sequence continues at coordinate 130,362 of QRFJ01000832.1, forward strand.
CCCCGAGAAGGACCCGCACATCTATAATGGTGGAAGACCTTAGACTTAATATTTTCTTAGAAAGATTTAATTTAGGTCTCTTTAAACTTGACTTGACTTAGTCATAATAATTATGACTAATCTAGCAGCATGGGTTAGCTCGAATTATTAGCCACCTCAAATAAGAACTATGTCGACATAAATGGCCAAGTAAGTGAGACTGATAGAAGGAATATGCCATTAACTCAACAAAAATGCATTCAGATCGAGTAGCTTCCAATTAAAAATCAATCAGTCATATCTACCAAACTTACCATGGGCACTAAATTATCGAATCAGAATCAATTAGGTTAGCCTACAATTCAGGCTTGAACCATGGAGCCAAATTAGGTCTTGACTTAATAGAGTCACATCTTAATATGATTCAATCTTGATCCAAACTTAATCCTATTAGGTTGGTCAAAACTAAGCTTTCTTTGATCCCACCTAACCAACTCTTGATTTGGTTTGATCAATCGTTAGACCTAATTAAGCTACCCAAGCCCGAACCCAATTTTATGAATATGTCTTAGATCTAAAAATTTATAATTTTTAGACCTATTTAATTTCATAATCATAATTCTTAATTAAGTTTTACATTCATGAACAAAACATGTAATAAAATTTTAGGGTTTCAGGATCTAGAATTTTGTAGAAAAATAAGTTTTGATTTTTGATTAAGAACGAACGTGAAACACCCCTACACATCATAAGAACACCCCATTGAATGGAAGGAGAGGGCCTTTAAATCCTACTTTGTTCTTATGATCAAACGATTGAGAGGGACGTCTTAATCAGAAATATAATTTCTACTACAAAACTAGTTAGATCTAAATCATATATTGCATATACAATAAATGATCTAACTTATACATGTTTTGCATACATCTCATGTAACATAAGTCAATCAATCATGCATACATTCAGATCTGAAATATCATAGATTAAATCAAAAAAATAAAATTTTATATTTGATCATATCAAAAATAAAATTATTCTAGATATTTTATAGAACTATTCTATAACTAGTCTAAGCATGCATCTTTTATATCTCATATGAATAAAATAAAAATTAAAAATTCTATTTTATACTTTTTAAATCTGATTATAATAATTATAACATCAAAAAAATAAAAATAAATTAGATCTAAATCATATTTTAATCAATTTAACAATATGATTATACTAGACTACACATAAAACTATTCTATTCCTAGTCTAGTCATGCATCTCATACATTATAGATCTAAATCATAAAATTTTAAATTTTTTGATTTTAGATCTAATCATATCTGATGTGATATCTAAATTTTTTTAATATTAGATCATAAATAAAAATTAAATCAGATCTAAAATAGATCTAATGAACTACCAACCTAGCTCTAACACTAGTTGAGGGAAAAATCCTATTTTCCTTGCACAGGATCATTCAGATTTGAAGAAATATTTCAAAATTTTTTTCCTACAATCCTAATTAGATCTAAGATATCTTGGATCTGATCCTAAAAGTTTGATATTATATAATAAAAATAAAATTAAATCTAATCTAATTTCATATGTTGTATTTGGGTAATCAGTTTATCTTATGATGATCCTAGATGATCCAGAGGTTCTGGAAGGATCCATGCATGCACCTGGCCTCTACCAGTGTCCACTTGAGCAGGATCTGGAGGCCTTCTCTTTCTAAAATACCTCTTCAAAAATCATATTTAGATCTGATCTTGAAGTTCTTCAAAATTTCTTTGAAGAAGCAACAGTCGTCTCTTTCAGCAGTGCTGCTTTCTTCCTGATCTGGGCGCCTTTCTTCCTTGGATTACACTTGAATCCATGCCCAACTCCTTTCGACATGGAGAGGAGAGAGAGAGGATAAGAGGGAGGCATGGAATAGAGGAGGATAGCCTTACGACATGGTAAAAAGGAAAAGCCTTCAAACCCTAGGCGCAGATAGGATTTTAACAAACCCTGCTATGCCATGCAGTGCCACATCATCCCGACAAATCAGAGGCCTTCATTTAATTAGATTTAAATTTGATTGGTGGAATGATGTCATCTAATCCAATTAGATGAGAGTCCCTCAAAAATCCACATACATGGCGCCAAGACTGGATAAAGCAAGAGTCTTTGGCACCTGGGTGTTTGATCACATCAAAATACCAAGGAGTCCCATCTGTATAGGACTCCATCTCTTATCCACATGGGATTTATGCTTAGGGTGGCATGCACCCTCTCTCTTGCCTCTTTTAGCAAGGGGACAAGAGCCCCAGGTGCTCTCCTATAGATGCATAACACATGGCCCTATGTCCAAGTGTTCAGGGTCAACTGTTGACCTATGTCTAGAAATAGGAATTAGCAGGTGACAGAAAATGGCAGGTATTATTTTAAATCCATCAAATAAATTAAGACAACCCATTTTTGTTCTGGACAAGCTCCAGTCAGATTTAGCAGGGTTTTTGAGTGAGTCCAAATAAATTTGGCTCAGTCGTGATGAACCAAAATGATTACAAAAGAAGAATGTTAGGCTCAATCGTGTGCTAGCACGATTTTCTTGAACCTAATTGGATCTAATCCAAATCAATTGAACTGGATTAGTCCAATTGATGACATCTAGATCCAAATTCTTATTTGTATGATCCAATTAGGTTTAGTTTTGTATGGTAAAAAGACATATCACGATCTCTATCATCGACATCATCGAAACATCTTTCGATGGACAAAAACTTTTTGGATTCATATAATTAGAATGGTCGATCAACTAAATCATTCTAATTGCTCCCAAAATCCACTAGTCACACCTAGTAGTATATGGTGGCAACCCATCAGAACCAAAATCGAACCTCTCAGTATAGCTACATGTGTGATTGGATCTTCTATCTTGAGCTTCAACAGGATTAGGGTTAAGGTGAACTCGTCAAACCCAGTATCCATCAAATAAATTAATCATTCGATTCGAATCCAATGTGAAACTCTAATAGAAACTCTTTCTATCATCTTCACTCTGCTATGGCCATAGGCTTAAGGACTCAATCTCATGATTATCATAGGACTGCTCCTCATCTTTCAAGATAGATAGATCTCCTATTGGTGCAATCTAATTTCTGTAATAAATATGCTATAGCCAACATACACCTCTGGATTTCGAATAGCTAAGAGATCGAGTTATTGTGTAGTCAAACTACAGCACCCTCAAGGTGAACTACCGATGCACCTCAGGTCAAAGAACCCGACACACCACTACAGCATCGAGTCAATCATCAATGAGAAGGTAGACTTTCTTATGACTGCTCGAGGTGATCATGCTCAGTACCCTCATTCTCTAATGAGTACTTGTACTCTCGCTCCAGTGTCTCCACATCGTAGACTCAAGATACATCTATCCAAAGAAAGCGATCGTAAACCAATCTTTCGAATAGATCACCATCCTCGTAATGATCCTACAGTCGAGAGTTATTTATAAGTTAATTATGAAAATTCATGTCTTAAATTTTTAATTCTTAAAAATATGAATTATCATTACCATTAACTCAAAGGATGTATCATAGATACTTTAAATATACACTATGAAAAGAATAATCCATTTATTAATTTATAGTCAAAATTATAAAATTATTCTTATTTTGGCCAATCTGGCTTTTAGGGTACATATCTAACACTATGTATTAGACCAGGACCTCCGTTTATCAGCCCGTCCAATTGCTGATCAGAGAACATCTCATGAGAAATGGTCTGATGATCATAACAAAGTAAGGTGCCACATGTTGGGCTCAATGTCAGATGAATTGCAGCACCAACATGAAGACATTAGGACTGCTCGCCAAACGTTGGCACACCTACAAGAGTTGTTCAGTGAATAGAGTCGCACAGTGCATTATCAAGTCTCAAAGAGATCTTTTAAGGTGCAAATGCATGATGGGCAGTTGGTCCAAGATTATTGCTTGGCAAATGATCAAGGACCTAAAGAGCTTGAGAAGCTCAGAGCCTTGATGGACAAGGAACTACAAATTGATATGATCCTATAGTTCTTGATTGATTCATATGGGCAATTCATTATGAACTTCCATATGAGGAAGAGGATCCTTGGGCTTGGGGGTTCCATAGGCACCAAACTAGGTGTCCAGGTGAGAGAAAAGAGAAGAAGAAGAGGGTCTTTTTCTAGGGCTGTTTTATTTTCAATCTCTCCTCCTTTCTTCTGAGTTTTTTTTGAGAGAGTCTCAGATTAGCAAACACTCATCTTCCTTCTCATGCTTTGGAGAGTCCAAACTTCGAAGAAGGAAGCATTGGATCCACCATCAAAGAAGGATCAGCATAGGACTAGTATGTTGTGCTGATTTTCTGCGTCGGACTTCAGATCAAAGATCGTAGGCTCGTGTGAACGACTCCTAGAGGTCAGATATGTGCGGCTTGTGACTTCATCTTCAAGCCCAGATCAGTAAGTTAAAATATCTAACTTGCTTAGGTAATAGATCTAATCTATTAACTTCATACCTGCATTTGATGTTATGTAGATCTAGGTTGATTTGATCAATCTTTTTTCTTTCTTATTTGATTTTAATTTTTGATTTAATATCATACCTTAATCATGTAATAGATCTAAGATCTAGGTATTTACATAGTTATTTAAATAAATTTTAGATTTATTTAAGTCTTTCACTGCAAGATCTTGAAAAAGCTTCAAGATCTACCTATGAAATCATAGATCCGGTTCCTTCAATTGGTATTAAAGCCTAGGTTCTTATTACATAATTTTTGTACATATCCAGATTATTTCTTAGATTAGATCTAATTTATAATCTAATTATTAATTTTAAAATTAAAAAAATAAAATATTTTAGATTGCATGGACTGCCATAAGGTTGTCCTGCTGTAAGGTTTATCCCTTACAGTGAATAGATTGTCCTAGTACGTGCTGATCTAAAATATTGATCATAAAATTTTAGATTAGATCTAAAAAATTTTATGATCTGATTAAAAATATTTTTTAATCTGATTTCAACCATCATAAATGTGTTAGATTTGATCTAGGAAGATTTATGATTGATTATTATTGAAACTATTTCAATTACATGAATCTATTTAGATTAGATCTAAAGTAGTTTTATGTTTATTTTACTTGCATATTGATTATAAATCAAACATGCAACTTGGTTGATAGAACCATGTTGTAAAAATATTTTACAAATATAAAAATTATTTTCAAAAAGTCGAACCCCAACCCTCAGCCCAAAACTTAATTGAGAATTAAGAAGTTGATTGATTAGGATCTAGGATTGTGAATTAAAGATCCTAAGACACAAATCATAATATATTCGGTTAAATGGATTAGTGGAGATTAGGTCCATTAATTAGGTTAGACATAGGGTTAGATTAAAGAATCAATTTAATTAGAGAATTGACTAAATCTAATCAATTATTATCTTAGATTAGATCAAGGATTTCCTAGATCAATTACAATAGTTGTAGTTGGTCAAGTCCATATTTTTAACAAGACCCAAGATAGACTTGATTCATGGCTATGCGGTCTAGCACGAATTATAAGGTTGATCTAATTAAAACTAATTAAACTGATTGATGTCTAAGGTAAATTAGACCAATGATTTTTAATTAGCAGCCCACTTACCTGGTCATTTCTGATGCTGTCGAAGGCAAGCCTGGCTGACCATTCTACTGATTGGACTTATCTTGCATCTTGGTGAGATTATGTTTTGATCGGATTGCTTGACTATCCGAGCTAACTCATGCCAGCTAGGTAAATTAGTTTCACTAATTTAGGTGCTCCTAAATCAGCCTATTAATGGTCTTCCTTAAGCTGACTTGGTGAAGTTAGTTGGAGGTGAAGGAAAATCCTGATTTCCCGATTCAGGTTCGTTCAGATCTGATCAGATCAAGAGATATATTTCAAAAAAATTTTTCTTTGATCTGTATCAGATCTAGGATGTTTTAGATCTGATTCTTATTATTTTAATAAATAAAATAAAATAAAAATAAATTAAATCAAATTTAATTTATCTGATTTGGGTAATCCTATTACCCGTTGATGATCCTGTTTGCAGCAGAAGGTTCTGGATCTTGCCACACAAGCGCCTGGCCTCTACCAATATCCACTCAAGCTGGATCTAGAGATCCTCTTCTTCTCTATCATGTTTCCAAAAATTAGATCTGGATCTGATCTGGAGGATCTTCAAAACTCCTTTTGAAGATCAGCAGTCGTCCTTTGCAGCAGCGCAGCCTTCTAGCTTTCAGTCACCTATATTTGATCTGGATTGTACTAACCAAGGTCCAAAACTCCTTTTGAACATGGAGAGGAGAGGGAGAAGGTGAGTTTGGCATGGAGGAAGAAGGGAGAGGCAGCCTTGGGGTGTGGGGTTTCTCTATTCTCTATTAGAATCTAAGTTGGGCACAGGGTCTTATTTATAGACTGACTGTGATCCAACTTCTCTTCTTCCCAACCAATCATAACTCTTTGTGAAATCAGATCTAAATCTGATTGGTGGGAATAGAGTCCCCTGGATTCCTCCTTAGAGGGTGCCTAAGACCAGTCAAAGTTGATTCTTAGGAGAACTCTAATTGGAATCCAAAAAGAAGATGGAGTCCTTGTCAAACAAGGACTCCTAGGCGCCTCCAACTTGGGCACATGCCTAGGGTGGCGTGCACCTTCTTTCTTGCCAGGTTCTAGCAGGGGGACAAGCCTCCACCAGCTCTTCAATAGGTGCATGACATGTGGTCAAAAGTCAAAGTGTCAATGATCAACATTTGACTAGTCAAAGGTAGACTTTTGACCAAAGTCAAAGAACAAGAAATGGTAGGTGACCAAAAATGGTAGGTAATGTCTTACAAAATAAGACAACCTTTTTTGACTTGGACAACCTCCAGTCAAACCATATGAAGGCCTCTGATTGAGCACAAACTCCTTTGGCTCAGATAGGACAACTTATTTATGATAGCAAAAGAAGAACGTTAGGCTCAATCGAGTGCTAGCATGATTTCCTTAAACCTAATTGAATCTCATTCAGATCAATTTAAACTAGACCAGTTCAATTGATGATCACCAGATTCAAACTCTTGTTTGTGTGATCAGTTAGGTTTAGTTCTGTATGGTAATGGGATATGTCATGATCTCTATCATCGACATCATCGAAACTCCTTTCGATGGATCAAAACTCTTCTGATTCGAACAGTTAGAATGATCGATCATCTAAATCATTCTAATTGCTCCCAAAATCCACCAGTGACACCTAGCAGTATATGGTGGCAACCCATCAGAGCTGAATGTGAACCTCTTGGTGCAGCTACCTGTGTGATTAAGTTCTTCTATCTTGAGCCCCGATCAGATTAGGGTTAAGGTGAACTCGTCAAACCCTATTTTCTGTCATATGATGTAATCATTTGATTCGAGTCTGATGTGAAAATATAAATAGAAACTCTTTCTATTATTTCACTCTGCCATGGCCATGGACTTCTGGACTTAATTCTCATGATTATCATAGGGTTGCTCCTCTACCACCGAGGTAGATAGATTCCATCTTAATGCAATCCAGTTCCTACAATGAACATGCTATAGCCAACATACATCTCAGGGTTCCGAATAGCTAGGAGACCGAGTAATGGTGTAGTCAAACTATAACACCCTCAAGGTGAACTGCCGATGCACCTCAGGTCAAAGAACCAGACACACTACTGCAGCATCGAGTCAGTCATTGACGAGAAGGTAGACTCCCTAATGACTACTCGAGGTGGTCACGCTCAGTGCCCTCATTCTCTAATGAGTACCTGTACTCTCGCTTCGGTGTCTCCACACCATAGACTTAAGACTCATCTACTAAAGAGAAGTGATTGTACACCAACCTTCCAGATCAATCACCATCCTCGTGATGGTCCTATGGTCGGAAGCATTTTATGAGTTAGCAATGATTATTCATGTCTTAAATTTTCAACTCTTGAAAATATGAATTATCATTACCATTAACTCAAAGGATGTATCACAGACACTAAATACACATATATGATAGAAAATAACCCATTTTATTCATTATAGTCAAAATTATAATTTTGCCCCTAGAAGTGTATTATAAGTGTCAACCAATTCTGGCTTCTAGGGCACATATATCTAACAGGAGGATCATGACAAGCTGGTTAATCTGACCTACTCACCTCTATAAATAAATTTTCTAAAATTATTAGGTCTCTAAAATAAAATAGTTATATGATAACTGGATCATAGCCTCCCATTAAAGTGGATGATAATGGATCCATTAGTTGGATAATCATTGGAGGCCCAAAGGCCTGGTGCTTATCGGTTGATGGAATTACCATTCATTATATGATCTCTTGGATACATCTTTCTAAATGATGGTCAGGTGGGCCAACCAAAGTTGGGCCTGATCATTAATTGGTTGGACAGGCCAAGTATGGTCATGTTAATGATTGGACCTAATTGGACCCTTTTTTGAGAATGCCAAAGTCAACTGATCAGGGCCTGTGGCAAAATTTAATTACTAAAAATTATTTTAAAAAATAATTGATTATGAACCTATCCTTAGATGTACATGGGTGGATCAACCAAAGTTGAGCTTGTGTACAATCTATGTGGACTCTAGTACCCACTAAGAAATTAGGATAATTCCTCGAATTAGAGGTAGAGACTACCAATTCGAATAAAATAGTAGAAGAAATATTTTGATTAAAGCCTAAATCTTTAGGTTTAATGAATCAATCACTAATTAGGTTTTGATTTTTTTTTATGCAGACATGGCCACTTCTCTATCGCTCTGATCATTGTTGACTGCTCAGTGATCATGTCAGTTACCTCATTCTCTAATGAGTATTGTACTCTCGCTCAGTGTCCTCCACATCGTAGACCAAAGATACATCTTATCTCAAAGAAAGCGATCGTAAAACACATCTTTTCGAATAGATCACCAAATCCTCGTAATGATCCTACAGTCGAAGAAGTTATTTATAAGTTAAATTATGAAATTCATGTCTTAAATTTTTAATTCTTAAAAATTGATTATCATTACTTTAATCTCAAAGGGATGTATCATAGATACTTTTAAAATATACACTATGAAAAAGAATAATCCATTTATTTTTAATTTATAGTTCAAAATTATAAAATTAATTCTTATTTTGGCCAATCTGGCTTAGGTACATAATCTAACACTATGTATTAGACCAGGACCTCCGTTTATCAGCCGTCAATTGCTGTCAGAGAAACATCTCATGAGATGGTCTGATGATTATAACAAAGTAGGTGCCACATGTTTGGGTCTCAATGTCAAGATGAATTGCAGCACCAACAGAGACATTAGGACGTTCGCCAAACGTTGGCAACACCTACAAGAGTTGTTATGAAATAGAGTCGCAGTGCATTATCAAGTCTCAAGAAGATCTTTTAAGGTGCAAATGCATGATGGGTCAGTTGGTCCAGATTATTGGCTTTGGCAAAGTGACAACGGACCTAAAGAAGCTTGAGAAGCCTCAGAGCCTTGATGGACAAGGAAACTACAAATTGATATGATCCTATAGTTTCTGTTGAATTGATTCAATATGGGCAATTCATTATGAACTTCCATAATGAGTAAGAGGATGCCTTGGGCCTTGGGGGTTCCATAAGGCACCAATAACTAGGTGTCCCAGGTGAAGAGAAAGAGAAGAAGAAGAGGGTCTTTTAGGGTGTTTTATTTTCACTCTCTCCTTTCTGTCTGAGTTTTTTTGAGAAGAGTCTCAAGATTAGCAAACACTCATCTTCCCTTCTCATGCTTTGAGAGAGTCCAACTTCGAAGAGGGAAGCATTTGGATCCACCAATCAAAGAAGGATCAGCATAGGACTAGTATGTTGTGCTGATTTTCTGCCGTACGGACTTCAGATCAAAGATCGTAAAGGCTCGTGTGAACGACTCCTAGGGTCAGATTGTGCGTCTTGTGACTTCCTTTAGATAGTAGTATCTAACTTGCTTAGGTTGTCTATCTATTAACTTCTATGACTTTGATTTTAGTAGACAGGTGATTTGGATAATCTTTTTCTTATCTTTTTGAATTTTAATTTTTGATTTAATTATCAACTTAATCATTGTATGTTAGATCTAGGTTTCTCGTTTTTTAAATATTTTAGATTTTTTAGTTTACTGCATAGATCTTGAAAAGCTTCAAGATCTACCTATGAAATCATAGATCCGGTTCTTCAATTTGGGTATTAAAGCTAATGGTTTATATATACATAATTTTTGTACATATCCAGAATTATTTCTTAGATTGTCTATTTATAATCTAATTATTATTTTTAAAATAAAAATATTTTAGATTGCATGGTGTAAGGTTGTCCTGCTGTATCAGGTTTATCCTTACAGTGTGATGTCCTGTAACGTGCTGATCTAGAAATATTGATCATAAATATTATTAGAATTAAGATCTAAAAAATTTTATGATCTGATTAAAAATATTTTTTAATCTGAATTTTCAACCCATCATTGAATGTGTAGATTTTGATCTAGGAAGATTTAGATTGATTATTTATTGAAACTATTTCATTGTTATTTACGATTTAGATCTAAAAGTGTTTTATGTTATTTTGATTGATTATTGATATTGGTTGATAAGAACTGTTGTAAAATATTTTTATATAAAAATTATTTTCAAAAAGTCGAAACCCCAACCCCTCAGCCCAATTATTTGAGAATTAAGAAGTTGATTGAATTAGGATCTAGGTGGTATTAGACACAAATCATAATATATTCGTTAAATGGATTAGTGGAGATTAGGTCCATTAATTAGGTATTAGACATAAGGGTTAGATTAAGAATCAATTTGGATTGTTTTTTATTATCTAGATTAGAATCAAGGATTTCCTAAGATTCAATTTAGTGTAAGTTGTCAGTTTTTTAGAACCCAAGATAGAACTTGATTCATGGCTTATGCGGTCTAGCAAGAAATTAATAAGGTTGATCTAATTAAAACTAATTAAAACTGATTGATGTCTAAGGTAAATTAGACCAATGATTTTAATTAAGAGCCCACTACCTGGTCATTTCTGATGCTGTTCGAAGGCAAGCCTGGCTGACCAATTCCTACTGTTGGACTTATCCTTGATCTTGGTGAGATTATTTTTGATGGTTGCTTGACTATCCGAGGCGCTAACTCATGCCAGCTAGTAAAATTCGTTTCACTAATTTAGGTGCTCCTAAAAATCAGGCCTATTAATTGGTTCTTCCTTAGCTGACTTGGTGAAGTTAGTTGGAGGTGAGGAAAATCCTGATTTCCCGATTCAGGTTTCGTTCAGCATCTTGATCAAGATGAGAGATATATTTAAAAAATTTTCTTTGATCTGTATCAGATCTAGGAATGTTTGATCTGATTCTTATTATTTAATAAATAAAAATAAAAATAAAAATAAATTAAAATCAAATTTAATTTATCGATTTGGGTAATCCTATTACCCGTTGATGATCTGTTTGCAGCAGAAGTTCTGGATTTGCCACACAAGCGCCTGGCCTACCAATATCCACTCAAGCTGGACTAGAGATCCTCTTCTTCTCTATCAATGTTTCCAAAAATTAATCTGGATATGATTGGAGGATTCTTCAAAACTCTCCTTTTGAAGATCAGCAGTCGTCCTTTGCAGCAGCGGCAGCCTTCTAAGCTTTCAGTCAACCTATATTTGTTCTGGATTGTAATAAACGTCAAGGTCCAAAAACTCCTTTTGAACATGGAAGAAAATATAATTTCTACTACAAAACTAGTTAGATCTAAATCATATATTGCATATACAATAAATGATCTAACTTATACATGTTTTGCATACATCTCATGTAACATAAGTCAATCAATCATGCATACATTCAGATCTGAAATATCATAGATTAAATCAAAAAAATAAAATTTTATATTTGATCATATCAAAAATAAAATTATTCTAGATATTTTATAGAACTATTCTATAACTAGTCTAAGCATGCATCTTTTATATCTCATATGAATAAAATAAAAATTAAAAATTCTATTTTATACTTTTTAAATCTGATTATAATAATTATAACATCAAAAAAATAAAAATAAATTAGATCTAAATCATATTTTAATCAATTTAACAATATGATTATACTAGACTACACATAAAACTATTCTATTCCTAGTCTAGTCATGCATCTCATACATTATAGATCTAAATCATAAAATTTTAAATTTTTTGATTTTAGATCTAATCATATCTGATGTGATATCTAAATTTTTTTAATATTAGATCATAAATAAAAATTAAATCAGATCTAAAATAGATCTAATGAACTACCAACCTAGCTCTAACACTAGTTGAGGGAAAAATCCTATTTTCCTTGCACAGGATCATTCAGATTTGAAGAAATATTTCAAAATTTTTTTCCTACAATCCTAATTAGATCTAAGATATCTTGGATCTGATCCTAAAAGTTTGATATTATATAATAAAAATAAAATTAAATCTAATCTAATTTCATATGTTGTATTTGGGTAATCAGTTTATCTTATGATGATCCTAGATGATCCAGAGGTTCTGGAAGGATCCATGCATGCACCTGGCCTCTACCAGTGTCCACTTGAGCAGGATCTGGAGGCCTTCTCTTTCTAAAATACCTCTTCAAAAATCATATTTAGATCTGATCTTGAAGTTCTTCAAAATTTCTTTGAAGAAGCAACAGTCGTCTCTTTCAGCAGTGCTGCTTTCTTCCTGATCTGGGCGCCTTTCTTCCTTGGATTACACTTGAATCCATGCCCAACTCCTTTCGACATGGAGAGGAGAGAGAGAGGATAAGAGGGAGGCATGGAATAGAGGAGGATAGCCTTACGACATGGTAAAAAGGAAAAGCCTTCAAACCCTAGGCGCAGATAGGATTTTAACAAACCCTGCTATGCCATGCAGTGCCACATCATCCCGACAAATCAGAGGCCTTCATTTAATTAGATTTAAATTTGATTGGTGGAATGATGTCATCTAATCCAATTAGATGAGAGTCCCTCAAAAATCCACATACATGGCGCCAAGACTGGATAAAGCAAGAGTCTTTGGCACCTGGGTGTTTGATCACATCAAAATACCAAGGAGTCCCATCTGTATAGGACTCCATCTCTTATCCACATGGGATTTATGCTTAGGGTGGCATGCACCCTCTCTCTTGCCTCTTTTAGCAAGGGGACAAGAGCCCCAGGTGCTCTCCTATAGATGCATAACACATGGCCCTATGTCCAAGTGTTCAGGGTCAACTGTTGACCTATGTCTAGAAATAGGAATTAGCAGGTGACAGAAAATGGCAGGTATTATTTTAAATCCATCAAATAAATTAAGACAACCCATTTTTGTTCTGGACAAGCTCCAGTCAGATTTAGCAGGGTTTTTGAGTGAGTCCAAATAAATTTGGCTCAGTCGTGATGAACCAAAATGATTACAAAAGAAGAATGTTAGGCTCAATCGTGTGCTAGCACGATTTTCTTGAACCTAATTGGATCTAATCCAAATCAAATTGAACTGGATTAGTCCAATTGATGACATCTAGATCCAAATTCTTATTTGTATGATCCAATTAGGTTTAGTTTTGTATGGTAAAAAGACATATCACGATCTCTATCATCGACATCATCGAAACATCTTTCGATGGACAAAAACTTTTTGGATTCATATAATTAGAATGGTCGATCAACTAAATCATTCTAATTGCTCCCAAAATCCACTAGTCACACCTAGTAGTATATGGTGGCAACCCATCAGAACCAAAATCGAACCTCTCAGTATAGCTACATGTGTGATTGGATCTTCTATCTTGAGCTTCAACAGGATTAGGGTTAAGGTGAACTCGTCAAACCCAGTATCCATCAAATAAATTAATCATTCGATTCGAATCCAATGTGAAACTCTAATAGGAAACTCTTTCTATCATCTTCACTCTGCTATGGCCATAGGCTTATAGGACTCAATCTCATGATTATCATAGGACTGCCTCTATCTTTCAAGAATAGATAGATCTCCTATTGGTGCAATCTAATTTCTGTAATAAATATGCTATAGCCAACATACACCTCTGGATTTCGAATAGCTAAGAGATCGAGTTATTGTGTAGTCAAACTACAGCACCCTCAAGGTGAACTACCGATGCACCTCAGGTCAAAGAACCCGACACACCACTACAGCATCGAGTCAATCATCAATGAGAAGGTAGACTTTCTTATGACTGCTCGAGGTGATCATGCTCAGTCCCTCATTCTCTAATGAGTACTTGTACTCTCGCTCCAGTGTCTCCACATCGTAGACTCAAGATACATCTATCCAAAGAAAGCGATCGTAAACCAATCTTTCGAATAGATCACCATCCTCGTAATGATCCTACAGTCGAGAGTTATTTATAAGTTAATTATGAAAATTCATGTCTTAAATTTTTAATTCTTAAAAATATGAATTATCATTACCATTAACTCAAAGGATGTATCATAGATACTTTAAATATACACTATGAAAAGAATAATCCATTTATTAATTTATAGTCAAAATTATAAAATTATTCTTATTTTGGCCAATCTGGCTTTTAGGGTACATATCTAACACTATGTATTAGACCAGGACCTCCGTTTATCAGCCCGTCCAATTGCTGATCAGAAACATCTCATGAGAAATGGTCTGATGATCATAACAAAGTAAGGTGCCACATTTTTGGGCTCAATGTCAGATGAATTGCAGCACCAACATGAAGACATTAGGACTGCTCGCCAAACGTTGGCACACCTACAAGAGTTGTTCAGTGAATAGAGTCGCACAGTGCATTATCAAGTCTCAAAGAAGATCTTTTAAGGTGCAAATGCATGATGGCAGTTGGTCCAAGATTATTGCTTGGCAAATGATCAAGGACCTAAAGAGCTTGAGAAGCTCAGAGCCTTGATGGACAAGGAAACTACAAATTGATATGATCCTATATTCTTTGAATTGATTCATATGGGCAATTCATTATGAACTTCCATATGAGGAAGAGGATCCTTGGGCTTGGGGTTCCATAGGCACCAAACTAGGTGTCCAGGTGAGAAAAAGAGAAGAAGAAGAGGTCTTTTTCTAGGGCTGTTTATTTTCAATCTCTCCTCCTTTCTTCTGAGTTTTTTTTTGAGAGAGTCTCAGATTAGCAAACACTCATCTTCCTTCTCATGCTTTGGAGAGTCCAAACTTCGAAGAGGGAAGCATTGGATCCACCATCAAAGAAGGATCAGCATAGGACTAGTATGTTGTGCTGATTTTCTGCGTCGGACTTCAGATCAAAGATCGTAGGCTCGTGTGAACGACTCCTAGAGGGTCAGATATGTGCGGCTTGTGACTTCATCTTCAAGCCCAGATCAGTAAGTTAAAAATATCTAACTTGCTTAGGTAATAGATCTAATCTATTAACTTCATACCTGCATTTGATGTTATGTAGATCTAGGTTGATTTGATCAATCTTTTTTTCTTTCTTATTTGATTTTAATTTTTGATTTAATATCATACCTTAATCATGTAATAGATTAAGATCTAGGTATTACATAGTTATTTAAATAAATTTTAGATTTATTTAGTCTTTCACTGCAAGATCTTGAAAAGCTTCAAGATCTACCTATGAAATCATAGATCCGGTTCCTTCAATTGGTATTAAAGCCTAGTTCTTATTACATAATTTTTGTACATATCCAATTATTTCTTAGATTAGATCTAATTTATAATCTAATTATTAATTTTAATTAAAAATAAAATATTTTAGATTGCATGGACTGCCATAAGGTCCTGCTGTAAGGTTTATCCTTACAGTGAATAGATTGTCCTAGTACGTGCTGATCTAAAATATTGATCATAAAATTTTAGATTAGATCTAAAAAATTTTATGATCTGATTAAAAATATTTTTAATCTGATTTCAACCATCATTAAATGTGTTAGATTTGATCTAGGAAGATTTATGATTGATTATTATTGAAACTATTTCAATTACATGAATCTATTTAGATTAGATCTAAAGTAGTTTTATGTTTATTTTACTTGCATATTGATTATAAATCAAACATGCAACTTGGTTGATAGAACCATGTTGTAAAAATATTTTTACAAATATAAAAATTATTTTCAAAAAAGTCGAACCCCAACCTCAGCCCAAAAACTTAATTGAGAATTAAGAAGTTGATTGATTAGGATCTAGGATGTGAATTAAAGATCCTAAGACACAAATCATAATATATTCGGTTAAATGGATTAGTGGAGATTAGGTCCATTAATTAGGTTAGACATAGTTAGATTAAAGAATCAATTTAATAGAGAATTGACTAAATCTAATTCATTATTATCTTAGATTAGAATCAAGGATTTCCTAGATCAATTACAATAGTTGTAGTTGGTCAAGTCCATATTTTTAACAAGACCCAAGATAGACTTGATTCATGGCTTATGCGGTCTAGCACGAATTATAAGGTTGATCTAATTAAAACTAATTAAACTGATTGATGTCTAAGGTAAATTAGACCCAATGATTTTTAATTAGCAGCCCACTTACCTGGTCATTTCTGATGCTGTCGAAGGCAAGCCTGGCTGACCATTCTACTGATTGGACTTATCTTGCATCTTGGTGAGATTATGTTTTGACGGATTGCTTGACTATCCGAGCTAACTCATGCCAGCTAGGTAAAATTAGTTTCACTAATTTAGGTGCTCCTTAAATCAGCCTATTAATGGTCTTCCTTAAGCTGACTTGGTGAAGTTAGTTGGAGGTGAAGGAAAATCCTGATTTCCCGATTCAGGTTCGTTCAGATCTGATCAGATCAAGAGATATATTTCAAAAAAAAATTTTTCTTTGATCTGTATCAGATCTAGGATGTTTTAGATCTGATTCTTATTATTTTAATAAATAAAATAAAATAAAAATAAATTAATCAAATTTAATTTATCTGATTTGGGTAATCCTATTACCCGTTGATGATCCTGTTTGCAGCAGAAGGTTCTGGATCTTGCCACACAAGCGCCTGGCCTCTACCAATATCCACTCAAGCTGGATCTAGAGATCCTCTTCTTCTCTATCATGTTTCCAAAAAATTAGATCTGGATCTGATCTGGAGGATCTTCAAAAACTCCTTTTGAAGATCAGCAGTCGTCCTTTGCAGCAGCGCAGCCTTCTAGCTTTCAGTCACCTATATTTGATCTGGATTGTACTAACCAAGGTCCAAAAACTCCTTTTGAACATGGAGAGGAGAGGAGAGAAGGTGAGTTTGGCATGGAGGAAGAAGGGAGAGGCAGCCTTGGGTGTGGGTTTCTCTATTCTCTATTAGAATCTAAGTTGGGCACAGGGTCTTATTTATAGACTGACTGTGATCCAACTTCTCTTCTTCCCAACCAATCATAACTCTTTGTGAAATCAGATCTAAATCTGATTGGTGGGAATAGAGTCCCCTGGATTCCTCCTTAGAGGGTGCCTAAGACCAGTCAAAGTTGATTCTTAGGAGAACTCTAATTGGAATCCAAAAAGAAGATGGAGTCCTTGTCAAACAAGGACTCCTAGGCGCCTCCAACTTGGGCACATGCCTAGGGTGGCGTGCACCTTCTTTCTTGCCAGGTTTCTAGCAGGGGGACAGCCCTCCACCAGCTCTCCAATAGGTGCATGACATGTGGTCAAAAGTCAAAGTGTCAATGATCAACATTTGACCAGTCAAAGGTAGACTTTTGACCAAAGTCAAAGAACAAGAAATGGTAGGTGACCAAAAATGGTAGGTAATGTCTTACAAAATAAGACAACCTTTTTTGACTTGGACAACCTCCAGTCAAACCATATGAAGGCCTCTGATTGAGCACAAACTCCTTTGGCTCAGATAGGACAACTTATTTATGATAGCAAAAGAAGAACGTTAGGCTCAATCGAGTGCTAGCATGATTTCCTTAAACCTAATTGAATCTCATTCAGATCAATTTAAACTAGACCAGTTCAATTGATGATCACCAGATTCAAACTCTTGTTTGTGTGATCAGTTAGGTTTAGTTCTGTATGGTAATGGGATATGTCATGATCTCTATCATCGACATCATCGAAACTCCTTTCGATGGATCAAAACTCTTCTGATTCGAACAGTTAGAATGATCGATCATCTAAATCATTCTAATTGCTCCCAAAATCCACCAGTGACACCTAGCAGTATATGGTGGCAACCCATCAGAGCTGAATGTGAACCTCTTGGTGCAGCTACCTGTGTGATTAAGTTCTTCTATCTTGAGCCCCGATCAAATTAGGGTTAAGGTGAACTCGTCAAACCCTATTTTCTGTCATATGATGTAATCATTTGATTCGAGTCTGATGTGAAAATATAAATAGAAACTCTTTCTATTATTTCACTCTGCCATGGCCATGGACTTCTGGACTTAATTCTCATGATTATCATAGTGTTGCTCCTCTACCACCGAGGTAGATAGATTCCATCTTAATGCAATCCAGTTCCTACAATGAACATGCTATAGCCAACATACATCTCAGGGTTCCGAATAGCTAGGAGACCGAGTAATGGTGTAGTCAAACTATAACACCCTCAAGGTGAACTGCCGATGCACCTCAGGTCAAAGAACCAGACACACTACTGCAGCATTGACTCAGTCATTGACGAGAAGGTAGACTCCCTAATGACTACTCGAGGTGGTCACGCTCAGTGCCCTCATTCTCTAATGAGTACCTGTACTCTCGCTTCGGTGTCTCCACACCATAGACTTAAGACTCATCTACTAACGAGAAGTGATTGTACACCAACCTTCCAGATCAATCACCATCCTCGTGATGGTCCTATGGTCGGAAGCATTTTATGAGTTAGCAATGATTATTCATGTCTTAAATTTTCAACTCTTGAAAATATGAATTATCATTACCATTAACTCAAAGGATGTATCACAGACACTAAATACACATATATGATAGAAAATAACCCATTTTATTCATTATAGTCAAAATTATAATTTTGCCCCTAGAAGTGTATTATAAGTGTCAGCCAATTCTGGCTTCTAGGGCACATATATCTAACAGGAGGATCATGATAAGCTGGTTAATCTGACCTACTCACTTCTATAAATAAATCCTCTAAAATTATTAGGTCTCTAAAATAAAATAGTTATATGATAACTGGATCATAGCCTCCCATTAAAGTGGATGATAATGGATCCATTAGTTGGATAATCATTGGAGGCCCAAAGGCCTGGTGCTTATCGGTTGATGGAATTATCATTCATTATATGATCTCTTGGATACATCTTTCTAAATGATGGTCAGGTGGGCCAACCAAAGTTGGGCCTGATCATTAATTGGTTGGACAGGCCAAGTATGGTCATGTTAATGATTGGACCTAATTGGACCCTTTTTTGAGAATGCCAAAGTCAACTGATCAGGGCCTGTGGCAAAATTTAATTACTAAAAATTATTTTAAAAAATAATTGATTATGAACCTATCCTTAGATGTACATGGGTGGATCAACCAAAGTTGAGCTTGTGTACAATCTATGTGGACTCTAGTACCCACTAAGAAATTAGGATAATTCCTCGAATTAGAGGTAGAGACTACCAATTCGAATAAAATAGTAGAAGAAATATTTTGATTAAAGCCTAAATCTTTAGGTTTAATGAATCAATCACTAATTAGGTTTTGATTTTTTTTTATGCAGACATGGCCACTTCTCTATCGCTCTGATCATTGTTGGACAATGATAAGTTGGTGGGATCCAACTTCGATAGCTGATACCAAAAGTTGAAGATTGTTCTAGAGCATGAACGAATCCTATATGTGCTGACGGATCCTGCACTTGAGGAGCCAGCTGACAATGCACATGGAACAGTCAGAGACACTTATCAAAAGTGGCTCAGTGATCGAACTATGGTACGCCGCATTATGCTGGCTGTGATGAGTTATGAGTTCAATCGTAAGTTTGAGACAGCCCAACCAAATGAAATGCTCCAAGTGTTGGACGATTCTTTTGGCACACTCAATGATGTTCTGAGTTACAAGACTAGTTATGCCATCTTCAATGCCAGAATGCAGGATGGTGCCTCTGTCACTGATCATGTATTGTACATGATTGAGCTGATAGAGCGCTTGAGCAAGCTCGGCTTTCCCTTGCACAAACAACTTAGGAAAGATGCAATACTGAACTCGTTGTCCAAGTCTTATCTTCCATTCCTTACACATTATAAAATGTCAAAGTCTGAAGTGGACTACCATGGATTACTGGGGTTACTTCAAAACTTTAAGAAGGATCACCAACTCCATAAGGAGTTGGTGAACTTAGTGGAAGGTTCGTCTTCTCATTCTTGATCCTTTGGAAAAGAAAAGAAGAACAAGAAGAAAAAAGTCAAGAAGGTGCATGTTCATGATAGGACACTTGTGCAGGCTCAAACCCCAAAGACCAAGCTCGATAAGAGTCAAGCTGAATGCTTCTTTTGCAAGAAGTGGGGGCACTAAAAGAGGAACTGTCCTCAGTACACTACCTTCTTGGATTCGAATAGGTAGAGAAAGAAGCAAGCTATTGCTGGGCAAGGTATTTATATGATAACTCCTTGTAATTTTTCTATTTATGATATTACTGACTGGATATTGAATACCGATAGCCCTTACCATATTTGCAATTCATTATAGGGGTTGTAGGTCAGTAGAAGATTCGAGCAAGGTGAGAGATTCCTGAACATTGGAGATGGAAGACCAGTTCAAATTCTAGCTTTAGAAATTTTGAAACTTGTATTTGAATCTCATACCATTGTTCTTAGTTATTGTCATTTCTATCCTAGTTTCTTTTTAAATATCATTTCTATAGGCCTTTTAGCTATGAATAATTATGAAATTTCAATAAAGAAACGGGTTTGTAATGTCATTGTGAATGGTGTTACTACTTTCTATGGATAATTGAACAATGGTGTATATATGTTATCACAACCTATTAATGTAGTCTATTCTACTGGCAAGCATCCTAGCTTAAATAGTGTATTAGATATCTACTTGTGGCACTATAGGCTAGGTCATATAAATAAGAATAGAATAAATAGGTTGACTCAGGAGGAAATCCCTCAAAGTTAGTGATTGTGAATCACTTCCAACCTGTGAGTCTTATATTCTTGGTAAAATGACCAAGTCACCTTTTACTAAAAAAGGTGAGAGAGCCAATGAGCTCTTAGGTCTAGTACATACTGATGTATGTGGACCAATGAGCATAAGTGCCAGAGGTGGATATGTCTACTTCATCACTTTCATAAATGATTTATCCAGATATAGATATGTCTATTTGATGAAACATAAGTTGGATTCTTTTGAAATGTTCAAACGATTTCGAAGTGAAGTAAAAAAATAAACTAAAAAGAGTATTAAAATTCTTCGATCTGACCAAGAAGGAGAATACCTTTCCAGTGAGTTTCTCACATATCTAGGAGAGAATGAAATTCTCTTCTAATGGACTCCTCCTGAAACACCACAGCATAATGGTATGTTTGAAAGAAAGAATTAAACTCTGTTAGACATGGTCCGATCCATGATGGGATTTGCCAGCTTGCCGATATCCTTCTAGGGATATGCACTCGAATCGACTTGTTATCCATTAAATAGGCTTCCAAATAAGTCTATAGTTAAAACCCCATATGAGATATGGATAGGATGTAAGCCAACACTTTCACATCTTAGGGTTTGGGGGTGTTCGGCTTATGTCAAACGGTTAGTTACAGACAAACTTGGACCTAGGTCTGATAAGTGTACATTCATGGGTACCCAAAAGAGATCAAAGGATACTATTTCTATCATGCTGATGAACAAAAGGTGTTCATCAGCCTTAGAGCAACCTTTTTAGAAATGAAGTTCCTTGATAAAGGAACTGTTGCCTTAAAGGTTGAACTTGATGAAGTTGAATAGGTAGAAAGTTCGACACAGAATATTGAACCTATTGGATTTGATTGAATCAGATCCAAAGCCTAGAGAACCCACACCATTAAGATGATTCGGTAGAGTACCGCACCATCCAGATAGATACTATGGATTCTTGGTCTAAGATGGTGATCCCATCGAACTCGATGAGAACGATGAGGATCCGATCACTTATATGGATGCGATGCAGAGACCCGACTCTAAAAAATGGCTAGAAGCCATGAGATCCGAAATGGATTTCATGAAGGTCATTGATGTATGGACATTAGTTGACCCACCTGAAGAGATTAAATCCATTGGGTGTAAATGGGTCTTCAAAAAGTAGAGGGATGCAAATGGAAAGGTGGAGACCTATGAAGATCGTTTGGTTGCCAAAGGTTATCATCAACATTATGGTATTGACTATGATGAGATGTTCTCCCTTATGGCAATGCTTAAGTCCATTCGGATCATGCTTGCCATTACTGCCCATCTAGACTATTAGATCTGGCAGATTGATGTGAAGACAACTTTTCTAAATGGAGAGCTAACCAAAGAGGTGTATATAATACAACTTGAAGGGTTCACATCCATAGATAAGTCCAAGATGTGCAAGCTTCAGAGATCCATTTATGGATTGAAGTAGGCATCTCGGAGTTGGAACATGCATTTTGATTAAGTGATCAAAATATATGGCTTTGTTAAGAACGGAGAAAAATCCTGTATTTACAAATGGACAAGTGGTCCAGTAGTGGTATTTTTTATTTTGTACATGGATGATATTTTCTTAATCAAAAATGACATCCCCGCACTATAAGGAATAAAAGTCTGGTTGTCATCATAGTTCTCCATGAAGAACTTGGATGAAGCATCCTACATCCAAGGGATGAAGATTTATAGGGATAGATCTAAAAGGATGCTTGGTATATCCTAGTCCACGTACATAGAAACTATGCTGAAGAGGTTCAGCATGGAGAATTTCAAAATGGGCTATCTTCCGATAGGTCAAGGAATTTCTCTCTCTAAGAAGGATTGTCCGACAACTCCTGAAGAGAGAGAGCGTATGAGTGAAATTTTATATGCTTCGATAGTGGAATCTATTACGTATGCAATGGCATGTACGAGACTAGATGTGGCATACTCACTAGGAGTAGTGAGTAGATACCAGTCTGACCCTGAAGAAAATCACTGAAAAGTAGTTAAAACCATTCTTAAGTATTTAAGAAATACTAAGGACCAATGGTTGATTTATGGTAAGTCAGATTTGAAGCTTGTGGGGTTTACAGACTCTAGCTTTCAATCTGATTATGATGACAGTAAAAGTGTATCAGAATATATCTTTACTCTAAATGGTGGAGCCATCTACTGAAAAAGTTTCAAACAGCATACAGTGATTGACTCTATTTGCAAAGTAGAGTACATGGCAGCATCAGATGTAGTAAAGAAAGCTGTGTGACTGAGGAAGTTCATCACCGAGCTTGGAGTAGCACCCTCCATTGATGTCCAATCCTGCTCTACTGTGACAGCACTGGCGCCATAGCTCAAGCAAAGGAATCGAAGGCACACCAGCAAACAAAGCACATTCTGCACCGCTTCTATTTGATCCATGAGATTGTGGATCATAGTGCATCAACCTTTAGAAGATCGACGAAAAGAAGAACCTAGCCGACTCCTTCACTAAAGCCCTGGCAATCAAGGAGTTCGACAACCATAAGTCGAAGATGGATATTAGATATTGTGCCGAGTGGCTTTAGGACAAGTGGAAGTTGTTCGCAATTATGTCCCAAAGCCAATCATCAGTCTGTTGACGGTTGAGATATTGTAATTAATTTATTAATTAATAAAAAATATTTTAGTATCTTTTTTCATCAAAGGTTTACATCTTCTAATGAACTCCATTATTGTGATGAAGTCCTTAGGACTATTTAGTTTCGATAAAGAGAGGATTTATTGATTAGTCATTAAATTTATTCACGACCAAATGATAGGCTGTTAATTAGGATGAAAGTGTCCATCAAGCATAGGTCACTATATGCCATATAGATTGGTTGTCCTCTTAATCAAGGTGCATGGAGACACTGGTATGGCATACAGGTGAGATCTATGGGTACATCATTATTGAACATGACCAACTCCAGAGCATTCTACTGTCAAGAATGTCTCTATTGGGATATAAGTATAAGTACCTCTTAGATCTGAGATCACCTCAGTGACTTGCAAGCAACTCATTGTGCTTTGGTACCAGACTAACTAAATTTTTAATTCAGTAATGGAAGGTTTCTAGGTATAGTTAAGTACTTACAATGTCGGAGTGTGATCAAGATGGAATTGACCACTCCAAGAGTTGGAGAAGAATGTATCACTATATTTCAATATAGAAAAACCTTAGCTAGGATAATCCATCAGATGGATTTGATATTTTAAAATATAATGTGGACAATCTGATCAGAGTTGACAGTTGAACTCTAATGTGTCCTATGAGCATTATGGTCAAGAGGATGAATTATATGAAAACTATATCCACATGGGTTCTAAGGATGGCGTTCTACACCTTTGATCTATCCGACCATCGGATATCATTACTAGATGGTCACTTTAATTGGCACCAAAATTTATTTCTATGCTACTGGCTTAGGTTCAAACCTATGAAGTCACATATAATAGAGCTTACGATCGGATCGGATGGTTGATCAATGATTAAGAATCATTCTAGGGTTAAACAATCAATACAATTGGTGTTTAACCTAGTGCAAGTATTGTAGGAGGATCGATTAGCAATTGAATTACTAATTGGCTTAATTTTGTTAAGCCAATAGGCTGAGATTAAGTCTAATTAAATATAATTTAATTAGATTTGATTTGGACTTGATTGAATCAAGTTCGATTGGTTTATTGGATAAGCTAAGTGCAAAGAAGAACTAGTCCTAGTCTAACTAGGACTTCGATTAACACAATATTTTAATTTGATTAGAAAATAAATTAGAATTAAATCTAATTTAATTTAATTTAATTAAGTTTATAAATAGGTTAGGGTCTTATTTAATTGTATTAGTTTAATCTTGATTTTATTTGGTTAAAAGATCTTGTTTGACCAAGTCAAAACAAGAGTCCTAGTGTGACTAGGACTCCCTATCTCCTTGCGCCATATTGGTCCCAACGCCCCCTATACCTATTTTTTAGGTATTTTTTATGAAAAATCTCTTTCTTTTTGATTTCCACATCCTCTTTCTCCCTCTAAGTCATATTTGGAAGTTAGGTGGAAGACCAAGTCGAAGGAGGAATTGGTTTTGCTTAGGATCCTATAAGATAGAATCCTTGTTGACCAAAACATCTTTCCTTCAGTGCCATCCCCTCTTTTAATTAATTCTTCTCTTATTCTATAAAAATAATCTCCTTTTTTGTGCACCCTCCCTTGCTGGTTCATGCCAAAAATCATGGAGGAAGGCTATCTTTTCTTCCTATCCCATCTTCATGAAACCATCTGACTGCTTCATGTAGATTCTTTAGTCTAAAGTCCCATGAAGGAAGGCTATCTTCATGTCCATTTATTTCAATTCCATGTTATGCTGTGCCACCAGTGACAGCAAAACTCGAATAGATGTATAATGCACTACAGGAGAAAAAATTTCCATGTAGTCAATCCCTTCTCTTTATGAGTATCCCTTTGCTACCAGCCTTACTTTGAATCTGACTCCATCTTGTTCTAAAGATGCTTCTTTCTTTATGAACACCCACTTTGAGCCAATAGGTCGAGCATCCTCTGGAAGATCCACCAACTACCATGTCTGATTCTTCTCAAGTGATTCCATCTCCTCCATCATGGCTTGTATCCATGAATCATGATCCTCACTCTCCATGGCCTTTGCATAATTCTTTGAATCTTCATTAGCAATGATGAGTGCATAGGAGATAACCTCATCAATGCCATATCTGACCGGCCTCCTAATAGTATGCTGGGGCTTGTGCAAAGCCACTCCCACTAGCACATCTCTACCTGATGTCTATGGCTGCTCCTGCACATCTGTCTGAACTGACGGCCCTCCATGCTAATTTTCAATCTGAGATAATACTTTTCTGTCCAACTCCACCTCGAAAGAAACACTCCTATAAGTGGATATAACCTGCATGCCATCATTCTCTTACTGGCCACTGCTGTTCACCTTTTTTCTCCAGTTCCATCTATCCCAGACCTCCTCAAGATGCTCTTCTCATCAAAGATAACATCTCTACTGATCACTGACTTCTATGCCTGAGAGTCCCACAGCAAGTACCCCGTGACTCCTTATGGATATCCTATAAATGTCATCTTTTAAGATTTTTGATCCAATTTGCTCCTCTTGGTTGCCTCCACATGTACATAGGCCATGCAATTGAAGACTTTTAGGTGGCCAAGCTCCACCTTCTTCCCACTCCAGACCTCCTCTAGAATGCTTCCATTCAACTTATGATGAGGGGACCTATTCATAAGAAAATAAGAAAAAATTAGAGCATCACCTTAAAAGAACATTGGGAGTGATGTTTGCAGCATTAAACTCCATGCCTTCTTGATCAATGTCCGGTTCATTCTCTCCATGACACCATTCTGTTGGGAAGTCATCTTCACCATGTAATGGCATTTGATGCCATTTTTCTCATAGTACCTCCTGAACTCCAGACTAGTATACTCTCCTCCATTATCCGACCTCAGACACTTCACCTATCTTTCTGACTTCTTTTCTACTTCAGCACTTCAGGCTCTAAACCGAGCAAACATTTTTTATTTTTCTTTGATCAGATAATCCCACACCTTTCTTGAGAAATCATCAATAAAAGTGATAAAGCATTTTGCCCCATCTCTAGCTGATACAGTAGCTAGTCCCCACACATCCGAGTGCACTAAATCCAGCACTCCCTCGCTGCGCTTGGTACTTCTGACAAACTTCACCCTATATTTTTTGCCAAAGATGCATGGCTTATAAAGATCTATGCCCTCCTTCTTCAGGCCTAGGATCATACCTCTTCTACTTAGCTTGGTGAGCCCACGGTCACTCATATGACCCATCCGATAGTGCCATAGTTGATATAAAATCTGCTCCTCTTGTGCCGCTGCTAGCACCTCTACACTATCATTTACCACTGAGCCTTCCATTCTGTAAAGATTGTCGCTCAGTTTTCTACCTCTCATCACCACTAAAGCTTTCTTGAAAATTTTCAAACATCCACTCTCAGCCTGGCTACTAAAAGCATAACTTTGCTCCTCCAAGTAGCCTAAAGAAATTAAATTCTTTTTCAACTCTGGTACATGCCTGATATTTGATAATGTATGAATAATTCTATCATATATCCTCATCCTGATAGAGCCAATTTTAGCTACTTTGCATGGGTGATCATCTCCAAGGCTGATACTTCTACCATCGGCCTTCTTGTAGGTAGCAAACCACTTTCGATGAGAAGTATAGTGGTGCGAGCATGCTGAATTCAATATTCACATAGTATCGCACTCTGTGGATCCATCTAATACAACTAGTAGATCTTCTCCACTACTTACAGAAGCTGTATCATCTTTCTTGCTGGCCTTCCCTTTTTTTAATCTCAAAAGGGGACAATCTCTCCTCAAGTATCCAGGCTGATGACATTTATAACATTTCAATGTCATCTTCCTCTGATCATGAGACTTTGACCTGCCCTTAGATTTTCCTCTTGTCTTCTCCTTTGATCTTTCCTATCTTTCGTTCACAGCTAAGATCTCAGACTTAGGGTCTTTCTTGCAAATCTTTTTCATTTGCTCATTTGATCTGAGCACACCAACAATCTCTTCATAATTTAGGATCACCTTTTCATAAACTAAAGTTTTTATGAGACCATCATACAAACTTGGAAGAGAACATAATAGCAGCAATGCCCGATCCTCCTCATCGATCTTCACATCCAAACTCATCACCTCAGAACACACCTGATTGAAACTTTGGATATATGCAATAAGATCTCCGTGCTTCGGACATTCTCAGACTATACAGCTATTTCTTCAACCACAATTTATTCGTCATGTTCTTCTCCATGTATGTGTTCTCCAATCTCTCCTAGAGCTCTTTTGCCATACTTTCTGTGCAAACCTCGGGCAAAATTTGATTGGTGAAGCACATCCAGATTGTGCTAAAAGTAATTTTCTCTAACTCTTCCTAATTATCAATACTGATCTTTTTCAATCTTTCTTTTGTCAAGATCTTATAGATCCTTGCTGAACCAACAAGTCCTTTACTCTTTGCTGCCATAAGATAAAGTTTTCCTTACCATCGAACTTCTCAAAATATACCTTGAATCCACTTGATTCCATGACTTCAAACAAGTCAAGAACAGATCCCTAACACCCTTCATGATCACACACACCAGCAAAACTATCCTTCAAAGAAGATCTAACTAGCCCTAGATCCTCTACCCAAACTTCAGTATCACCGTTCCTCCATGTAAACAATCTCCACCTCAATCTAGAGATAACCACAAAGCAAATTAGAAGTTTTAGGATAAAACCTGGTGCAATAGATTCTGGATGTAGTAAACCCTAGGTGTCTTTCTTCCTTCCATGCAATACTGCTCTAATACCAATTATCGAGAATATGCGCTCTTCCCACATGGATCGACATGGCCGTTGGTGATTAGCCAAGCAACAAGAAAGAACCTCTCAGAGATTAATGTGGAAGTATGATCAAATAATTTAAGAAATAGAGAAGAAGAGAAGGAGAGATTTCTATAAGAAAAGAGCTTTTATTAAGTATATCTCGGTCTCATTACAATCTTGACCTATTTTCAGTATATATACTTTACAAAGGATCAAGCCCAAGCTCATAGAAAAACTCCTCAAACCCAAACAATCCACGTACATAAAATAATAATCCACAAAAACTAAGTCAGTCTAATTTTAGACTGAGTCGGCTAACCTGCGATTGGGTTAGCTCAATTATGTACCATGCCAATAGTCCAAAAATGATGTTTTCTATCTAAATTTTTCTCTGAGATCTGAGACTGAGCTGACCCTGTTGTGTACCATGCCAATAGTCCGAAACTACTACTTTCTATCTAAATTTTTCTCTGAGACCTAGCCGACCCAGTCTTGGACTGAGCCGGCCCAGTTTCCAACTTAGCCTACTCAGTCTCAGGATGAGCTGGCCCAGTTTCTGAATTTTGCTAGGAGAGTTGATTTCTTTTTTGGCTCGCTCTCGTCTTTTCATGACCTATCTTCTCATATTTTCAAGACTTGGGAGTGCCACTTCTGATCTCACACTAGAAAATTAAAGTAATTTCTCAAATTAGAGGTAGAGGCAACTAATTTATAGTGAAAGAATCTTTAGACTAAAGTCCACATCTCTAGGCTTAAAATAACTCATATACATTAGGTCATTGTTCTCTTTCCTTTAGATTAAGGCTAAAACCTAATTGCTCCATTCACTGTTAGATAGTGATAGACTTATGGGACATAACTTCGATAATTAGTATCAAAAGTTGAATTTAATTCAGCAATACAAATGGGTTCATGTTGGAGCTTTTAAGTCTGGTGAAAACCAAAGGTCTAAGACTAATCCAAATTAGGCAAAGTGCTTCTACTATCAGAAGCAGGGCCATAGGAAGAAGTATTGTTGCCCAAGGATGGCTACACAAAATGAGGGTGAATTAGGTATTTAAAAAATTTAAACTATGAATATGCTGAATTTTAATATTATGTGCTTGGTGAAATGATGTGAGATACAAGTATAGAGTAAAAGCACTATAGATAATACAAACATAAATACAAACACCAAGCTCTTATAGTGGTTCGATTGTAAACTCGGCATCTACGTCCACTCCTCAAGTAAACCACTTGAGAATTTAATTATAATTACTTAATTGATTACAGTTCAATTATTTTTCTTGGGCTCACAATCCAATCTAGTTGATTTTGACCTAGGCTCACCAACTATAACCTTTACAATGATTATTTTTCTGGGCTAATAATCAATTCCGATTGATTTTGATCCAGGCTCACCAATCAAATCTTTACAATGTTCAACTCTTGGCTTGGATCAACCCTAAGTTTCTCATCCCAAGATTCTTATAAACATAAAAGATACAATGATTAAAGAAGTTTAGAAAAAAATCTCAATGAAGCTCAAAGAAAGAGTTTGTGAATGGAATGCTTGATTGCTCTTGCTCTTCTTCTTGAATGCTTAAGAAAAATTAGTGAAGCTCTTCAATGGTTTTCTTTAACGTCTCTCACTTGAAGATGATTGGAAGGACAAAGTGATCTCAAGAAAATAATTTCTTCACTTCAATTAATGGCTCTCAATGAATGAACTTGGTGTAGGCTTGAAGGCTCTTGAATATATATGCCAAAAGTTCTCCTTAAAGTTCTTAGAGAGGGTTGGTGAGTTGAGATTGTATCTCCTCTATTGTACTTTCTCGCTAGTGAAGCATTGCATGGACCGTGGATGTAGGCACTTGGGTCGAACCACATATATGATTGTATTCGTTTGTCTTCTTCTATCTTTCCATAGCAACAGGTGGTGCCATATATCCCACAGATGATCTTGCGTGGGTGATCCATGTTCTACAATTATAAATCTATCCTAACAATGGTATCAGAGCTAGGTGATGCCATGGTGATGCGCCAACAGTGGTATCAGAGTCAGGAGGAGTCAGGTTGTACCAGGGGTTGCTGTGTTAGTGATCAAGTTAGAAGAAGGGCACAATCAAGGTGGATGCTATCATGTACAAGAAGAAGCTAGATGGAGCTCAGTGCGAGGTCGAGCTTCAGGTGGAGATGGATCGGGCATGAGACTTAGTTTGGGATCAAGTGGCCTGGCTCGACTCCCATGTTTGCCAATCCATGAGCAGCAGGCGGTAGCCCTAGGACATGGGGGCGATATCATATAAAAAGAGCTCAAATTTAAGGTAGAGCCGAAGATCGAGTCGAGATGAAGAATGTTGGAATCTTATGCCTCAAGATTCGATTCATAATAAGCCAAGAATGATATTCAGAAGTCATGAGAAAAGGATCAGCCAATACAGTCGGGCTGGCTCGAAGTGAGATCAAGCTGGCTCGAGGTGGATCCGAGCCGACTCTCTCAAGCGGATAGAAAGCTGTGCTTGGGTGAGACGCAGTCGAGTCGGTCCAACTATGGACTGAGCCAGCTCGATGGAGGCAAATAGCATGGATGAATAGCGCACATGGGCACACATGTGGAAGTCTTTTCATAGGTTCTACAGTCCCTAACTCATGGACTAGGTCTAGTCTTGGGGTCTATGGAACCGTTGTGCTATCTAGCAGCCAAGAGAGCATGCGGAAGCTGATCGAATGGCTATTGAATTGGTCAGGACTTATAAGAAGACTAGACGACCTAAGAAGAAAGGAGTCTCAAAAAAACCTCTTAGGCAATGCAGAGATAAAGACGGGAGTGCTGGAGTGCTATAGTAGCGCCTTCTTGGAGGCACGGGGGGTAGAGAGAGGCTCGGCGATGCAGCAGCCGAGGAGAGTATCTCAGCATAGTAAGCTAGGAGTTTCTCAGGGAGATCAAGCACCAAGTTTTAGGGAGAGCCAAGGGTCTCAGGGAGCGCTAGAAGCACCAAGGAAGCTGGGAGTGTCCTAGAATGGTTGGGTTGCCTAGGGATAGAGGCTAGGGCTTGATGTAGAGGCTGAGAGGATCACAGAGTATCCAAGGATGTCGAGGGCCTTGGACTAGTAGATCTATGAGGAAGATCTTCTTGGGATTACTTTGAGAGCATTGTATAGATGAGTACTTCTAGATCTTGAGAGAGGGTTGGTGAGTTGAGATTGTATCTCCTTTATTATTCTTTCTTGATAGTGAAGCATTGCATGTCCCATGGATGTAGGCACTTGGGCTGAACCACATATATCATTATGTTCGTTTATCTTCTTCTATCTTACCATAGCAACATGTAGTGCCATATCTTTTATAGGTGATCTTGGGCAGGTGATCCATGTTCCGTAGTAGTGGATCTACCATAACATTAACAACATGATTACACTAGACTACGCATAAAACTATTCTATTCCTAATCTAGTCATGCATCTCATACACTATAGATCTAAATCATATAATTTTTAATTTTTTGATTTTAGATCTAATCACATCTGCTGTGACATCTAAAATTTTTTAATATCAGATCATAAATAAAAATTAAATTAGATCTAAAATAGATCGAAAGAACTGCTAATGTAGCTTTGATACCAGTTGAAGAAAAATCTTATTTTCCATCGTAGGATCATAAAAATCTAATCAGATCTGAGGTAGATTTTCTAAAAAAAGTTTTATGATCCAATCAAATCTAAGAGTTCTCAGATCTAATTAAGATGATCTAATATTAAATACAAAAATTAATTCTACATGAGGAACATCTCCTGTACCTAATTAGGGTAATCTGATTATCCTGATGATGATCCTAATGCTCTTGAGGTTCTAGATCGAGCTACGCACATGCCTGGCCTCTACCAGAGTTCACTCAAGTAGGATCTAGAGATCTTTTCCATCTGAATCAAGACTTCAAATATTAGATCTAGATCTAATCTAGAAGTTCTTCAAAAACTTCTTTGATGAAGTAGTAGTCTTCTCTTTCAGCAGTGCTGCCTTCTTCCTGATCTGGGTGCCAATATTCCTTGGATGGCTCTTAGACTTGTGCCCAACTCCTTAGGCATGGAGATGGGAGAGGGGGGATCAGAGGGAGGTGTAGAAGAGAGGAGGGCAGCCTTGCAGCATGGTGAAAGGGTGAAGCACTAGAAACCTAGGAGCAGATAGGGTTTAAATAGACCCTATTGCGCCATGCAGTGCCACATCACCTCGGCCAACCAGCGGCTTTTATTTAATCAGATCTAAATCTGATTAGTGGGGTAATGTTATTTGATCACATTAGATAAGAGACCCTCAAAAATTAACTAAAGTGGCACCAAAATAGGATAAACCCAGTGAGTTTGGCGCCTAAGAGTCCAACTCTATCACATGTCCCTGGAGTCCCATCTATATGGGACTCCTCCATTTATCCACATGGGGCAAACGCCTAGGATGGCATGTGCCCTCTCTCTTTCTTCTTTTACCAGACAGACAAGAACCCTAGGAGCTCTCCAATGGGTGCATGCCACATGGTCCTTTGTCCAAATATCCAGGGTCAACTATTGACCAATATCCAAAATTAGAAAATGGCATGTGACAAGAATTGGCAGGTGTTGTCTCAAATTCATCTAATGAATTAAGAAAATTCTTTTCTAACTTAGACAAGCTCCAGTCAGACTTAAGATAAGATTCTTGAGTGAACCAAAATAAATTTGGCTCAGTTGAGACGAACCAGAATGATTATAGAAGGAGAATGTTAAGCTCAATAATGTGCTAGCTCGATTTTCTTGAACCTAATTGGATCTAATCCAAATCAACTAAACTAGTTAGCTCAATTGATGATATTCAAACCCAAAACCCTTATTTGTGTGATCCAGATAGATTTAGTTCCATATGATAATGAGATAT
The DNA here is from genome assembly GCA_006176705.1 of Cocos nucifera. NCBI lineage: Eukaryota > Viridiplantae > Streptophyta > Magnoliopsida > Arecales > Arecaceae > Cocos > Cocos nucifera. The sequence goes on from QRFJ01000832.1 coordinate 163,723, forward strand.
GTCACGATCTCTATCATCGATATCATTGAAACACCTTTCAATGGATCAGAACTTTTTTGATTCACACAATTAGAATGATCGATCATCAAGATCATTTTAATTGCTCCCAAAATCCATCAGTAACACCTAGCAGTATATGGTAGAAAGCCATTACAACTAAAAATGAATCTCTCAGTGCAGCTACTTGTATGATTGGATTCTTCTATCCTGAGTTCCGATAGGATTAGGGTCAAGGTGAACTCATCAAATCGAACAACCATTATATGAATTAATTATTCGATTTGAGTCTGATGTAAAATCTTAATAGAAACTCTTTCTATCATCTTCATGAAGGAAAAAACATATTTTTCAGATCAGGTTCGTTCAGATCTAATTAGATCAGAAGGGATATTTCAAAAAAATTTTCTCTAAGATCCTAATCAGATCTGAAACTTCTCAGATCTAATCTTATTGATTTGATAATAAAAATTAAAATTAAAATTAAATCTAATTTAATTATACCTTTATTTTGGATAATCCAATTATCCTATAATGATTCCAATGTTTGCCTGAGGTTCTAGATGTAGCCACACAAGTGCCCAGCCTCTACCGGCATCCACTTGGACAAGATCTGAAGATCTTCTCCTTCTCAATAAATTCTTCAAAAATTAGATCTAGATCTGATCTTAAAGGTCTTCAAAACTGCTTTTGAAGAACAGCCATTGTCTCTTGTAGCAGTGTTGCCTTCTTTTTCTCTTGATGCCTTTCACTTGCTTGGATCGCAACTTGTTCGTGCCCAAAAGCCCTTGGACATGGAGAGGAGAGAGAGGATCAGAGAGTGGCATGGAGAAGGAGGGAGAGGGGATATGTGGCATGGGCTAAAGGCTAAAAATTAAATTCTAGGTACAAACAGAGTTTATATAGACCCTGCTGCGCCATGTAGTGCCATATCATCCTGGCTAATCACAACCCTTTGTGCAATCAAATCTAAATCTGATTGATGGGATGACATCATCTGATCCAATCAGATGAGAGACCCTCAAAACCCACCTAAGGTGTTGCCAAGATCGGATCAAATAAGAATTCTTGGTGCCATATAGTTTAATCCCCTGAAGCAACTTGGAGTCCCATCTATATAGGACTCCATCTTTTATCCCCATGGGATGCACGCCTCCCTAGGCATGCACCCCGAGGCATGCACCCCCTTCTTATCTACTTTTTAGCAGGGGGACAAGGCTCCAAGTACTCTTCTATGGGTGCATGACATATGAGCAGATGTCTAAGTGTCTAGGGTCAACATTTGACCAATGTTCGAGAATAAGATTTAGCAGGTGATCGAAAATGGTAGGTATTATGTCAAATTTATCTCATAAATTAAGATAACCCTTTTCTAATTTGGACAAGCTCCAGTCATACCAAGTAAAGATTCCTGAGTGAGCCCAAACACATTTGGGTCAGTCGAGACATGCTTTAATGATTGTTAAAGAAGAACAATAGGCTTAATCGTGTGCTAGCACAATTTTCTTGAACCTAATTGAATCTTATTCAAATCAATTGAACTGAGTTAATCTAATTGATGATATCCAAATCCAAATCCTTATTTGTGTGATCCAATTAGGTTTAGTTCCATATGGTAATGAAATATGTCGCGATCTCTATCATCGACATCATCAAAACATCTTTCGATGGATCAGAACTTTTCTGATTCAGACAACTAGTATGATCGATCATCCAAATTACTCTAATTGCTCCCAAAATACATCAGTGACACCTAGTAGCATATGATGGCAACCCATCAGAACTAAAAGTGAATCTCTTAGTGCAGTTACCAATGTGATTAAGTTCCTCTATCTTGAGCCCTGACCAGATTAGGATTAAGTTGATCTCGTCAAAACCTAATTTCCATCACATGAATTAATCGTTTGATTCAAGTCCAATGTGAAAACCCTAACAGAAACTCTTTCTATTATTTCACTCTGCCATGGCCATGGGCTTATGGACTTGATTCTCATGATCATCATAGGGTTGCTCCTCATCTACCGAGGTAGATAGATCTCCTATTGGTGGAATCCAATTCCTATAATGAACATGCTATAGCCAACATACACCTTAGTATTCCGAATAACTAGGAGATCGAGTTATGGTGTAGTCAAACTATAACAACCTCAAGGTGAACTATCGATGCACCTCAGGTCAAAGAACTAGACACACCACTGCAACTTCGAGCCAGTCATTGACGAGAAGGTAGACTTCCTTATGACTGCTCGAGGTGGTCACACTCAGTGCCCTTGTTCTCTAACAAGTATCTATGCTCTCGCTCTGGTGTCTCTACACCATAGATTCAAGACTCATCTATCCAAAAGAAGCGATCGTACACCAACCTTCCAGATCAAATTACCATCCTCATGATGATTCTATGGTCAGAAGCATTTTCTAAGTTAATAATGAAAATTCATGTCTTAAATTTTCAACTCTTGAAAATATAAACTATCATTACCATTAACTCAAGGGATGTATCACAGATACTTTCAAATACACACTGTGATAGAAGATAATCCATTTTATTATTTATAGTTAAAATTATATTTTTGCCCTTAGAAGTGTATTACAAGTGTCAACCAATCTGGCTTCTAGGGCATATATATCTAACAAATTCCCACTTGACCTAAAGCCAATTGGCCACAAAATCTAAGTCCCATCTTCTCAAGGTGGGCTTCGATCTTCTGCTGGCCTAATGGCTTTGTAAGTGGATTTGCTGCATTATCTACGGACTCAACTCTCTTGACCTCGACGTAACCTTTCTCAAGGAAATCATGGATGAGGTGGTATTGCCGCTCGATGTGCTTGAATTTTTGGTGAGACCTCGACTCCTTAGCAAGGGCTATGGTGCCATTATTGTCATAGTATAGAGGAATGGCATCCGATGGCATCACTCTAATCTCTACGATGAACTTCTTGCACCAGAATGCCTCCTTCGTAGCTTCTGATGTTGTGATGTACTCTGCTTCAATAAAGGAATCTACTATCACTGTCTGCTTGAAACTCTTCTAACTGACAGCACCACCATTACACACAAATAGACTTTCGGATGTCGACTTTCGATCATCGATATCGGATATAAAATTCAAGTCTGTATACCCCCTAAATTTGGAGTTCCCCATTACCAAAAATCAACATCATATCCTTAGTTCTTCTCAAGTACGTAAGGATACATTTCACAGAAGTTCAGTATTCTTCATCTGGATTTGACTGATATCTATTCGTGACACTCACAGCATGGGCTATATCGGGTCTTGTACATAACCTATCATACATGAGGCTCCCTATTGCTGAAGCATAAGCGATCTTGCTCATGCATTCAATCTCCTCAGGTGTGTTGGGATACATTTTCTTGAAGAGATGAATGCCATGTCTAAAGGATACCAATCCCCTCTTGGAGTTTTTCATGCTAAACCACTTTAGCAATTCCTCTATGTACATCTTCTGTGAAAGACCTAGCATCCTATTCGGTCTATCTCTATAGATCTTAATTCCTAGAATGAAGGATGCTCCTCCTAGGTCTTTCATGGAGAATTCTTTAAATAACCATATTTTAACTATGGTTAACATGGAAATATTATTCCTAATAAGAAGGATATCATCCACATATAGTACGAGGAAGACAATAGCGCTCCCACCGATCTTCTTGAAAATACAAGGTTCCTCCTCTTCTTGATGGAACCAAACAATTTGATCACATCATTAAAATGAGCATTCCAGCTCCGAGATGCTTGCTTAAGTCCATATATGGATCTTTGCAGCTTGCATACTTTATGATCACCATCACTGGATGTGAAACCTAGTAGCTGTTCCATACAGATATCTTCCTCAAGGCATCCATTTAAGAATGCCATTTTCACATCCATTTATCATAATCATAATCAAAATAGGCTGCAATAGCAAGCAATGTGCAGATGGATTTTAGCATGGCTACTGATAGAAAGATATCCTGATAGTCAATTTCTTTGCGCTGGCTATACCCTTTTGCCACTAATCTAGCTTTGAATGTCTTCACATTCCCATTTGCACCAATCTTTCTCTTGTAGATCCATTTACACCCAATAGATACAATACCTTCTGGTGGATCTACCAAGGTCCAGACTTGGTTTGAGTGCATCGAGTCAATTTCTGACTTCATTACCTCTAACCATTTCCTAGAGTCAATATCTGATATTACCTCATCATAAGTTTTGGGATCATCACCATGAATCCCAATATCTATGAGGAACATTTTTTCTACTTCCTCTGAAATAGTACCTAAGTCCATATATGAATCTTTGCAGCTTGCATACTTTGTGATTAACATCATTGGATGTGAAACCTAGTGGCTGTTCCATACAGATATCTTCCTCAAGGTATCCATTTAAGAATGCTATTTTCACATCCATTTACTATATTTCATAGTCGAAATAGGCTGCAATAGCAAGCAATGTGTGGATGGATTTTAGCATGGCTACTGACAAAAAGATATCCAGATAGTCAATTTCTTAACACTGACTATATCCTTTTGCCACTAATCTAGCTTTGAATGTCTCCTCATTTTCATCTGCACCAATCTTTCTATTGTAGATCCATTTACATCCAATAGGTACTATACCTTCTGATGGATCTACCAAGGTCCAGACTTGGTTTGAGTGCATCGAGTCAATTTCTGACTTCACTACCTCTAACCATTTCTTAGAGTCGATATCTGATATTGCCCAATCATAAGTTTTGGGATCATCACCATGAACCCTAATATCTATGAGGAACATTTTCTCTACTTCCTCTGAAATAGTACCTAAGTACCTCTCAGGGGGATAGGAAACTCTTTTTGATCTACGAGGTGGAGGAGGTAGTGATTGTATTGGCTCAACCTGATTTAGTTCCATAGGGTCCTTAGCTTGTTGCTCTTGTGAGATTTTCTCCTCGAGCTTGATCTACTTTTCAATGCCACCATCTTGAATAAACTATTTTTCAAGAAAGATGGCATGCTGACTCACAATCACATTATGGTTATCTGGAATGTATAAATAATATCCTAATGACTCTTTAGGATATCATATGAATTGAGCTCTAAAGGACCTATAGTCTAACTTGTCCGTTTGTTGTCTTTTGACATGAGCCGGACAACCCAAAATTCTGAGATGACTCAGACTTGGTTTCTTATCATATCATATCTCATACGATGTGGTAGAAATGATTTTAAAGGAATCCCTATTCAGTAAATATATAACAGTTAATAAACCATATCCCCAAAGAAAATCGGAGAGGTTTGTGAAGCTCATCATGGATCGGACCATATCTAATTGGGTCTGGTTCCTCCATTCTGAAATCTTATTGAGTTGAGGTATTTCAGATGAAGTCCATTAAGAGACTATGCTATTTTGCTTGAGACAGTCCAAAAATTTTTGACTAAGGTATTCACTTCCTCAATCTGATCAAAGAATCTTAATAGATTTTTCAGTTTACTTTTCAACTTCATATCTGAATTTCTTAAACTTTTCAAAGGCTTCAAACTTGTGTCTCATAAGATACACATATCCATAACGAGATAAATCATCGATAAAGGCTATGAAGTAGTCAAAGTTGCCTCTAGCCAGCACATCAAATGGACCGCACATATCAGTATGTACTAGGACAAGTAGTTCCATGGCCCTTTTCCCATGTCCTACAAAAGAGAGTGATAAGTACCATAAATTTATCTATAAAAGCATCAATTTATCAATGAATTTATGCTTATTTTTAAGAATTAATAATTAATTGATACATATTTTTGAGAAATTCATATTTTTATTAATTAAAAAATTAATTTAAAAAATAATAAAAATAAAAAATAAAATTTTAATATCAATGGAAAGAGCTTATTTTTTTATCATAACAAAATAAGTTTCGAACAAAATGGAGCTAAAACAGAAAAGATATGAATTTCTAAAAACATTAAAAAAAATTAAATGAAAAATAACATACGGCTCAGCCAGCTCAAGCCGCCATGCCGCAGCAGCCAGTGCATCCAAACGTGTCGAGCCAAGCTGACCAAGCCGGTGTGCCAAGCCAGCTACGCTAGCGGACTCAAGCTCAGAAGCCATCCACCGGTCTACAGCACAGTGTGAACTGCCAGCTCAGCAAAAATGGGTGAATCAAAGCTTGCCACGTGGTGGACCTAGACCCTTAAAGAGTTTATAGAAAATCCATCGTGGCTCATAGGGCAATCAGATCTTTCCACTCGATGATACTAGTGCTGATTGGCTATGATGTGTGGTGCGGCCGATCCACGCAGTCCATGGGAACAGTAAATGCACGATCATGCGGTGGTGGTTGCTTGCGGTCAAGGTCGGACGGTCAAGATTTATTCGAACTCTGATTTGGTTTCTGATTTCATCCGGATCACCATCAAACAGCAATGCTTGATTCCAACTTCAATTCGATGGTCCAGAAAGCTCTCGATGGCGATCAGACTCTCAGGCACATGATCAACAGCCTAATTTCCTCCATCAAGCATAATCCAATGGTCAGAATTTAATCCGACTTGATCTGGGCCATTATACATCCATTTTTGGTGTTTTTTGAAGCATCAGATCACCATCTGATGGCCAGAATTAAAAGAACTCAACAGAATTTGTTCAGGGGCTATTTTAATCCAAATTTCACTCGGATTTCTTCCTATTTTCATAATTAAAATGGCCCTTAGTCCCACATTGCCCAAAAGAAAATCCTTCAGCCCTCCAACATCTATTTAAGGACCCCCAGGCCTTCAAAACAAACATCTCAGATTAAGATGAAGCTTTGGTACAGGGTGAAGCCAGGCTATGGATTAATAGCTACCTCAAAGCACCGGGTGCCGAGAAGAAGATCTAGGCTTCTACACCATCTTTCCACCAATGCCGATCCAAGATCAGAGATCAACCTATTTTATTTTTTTTATTTTATGTATTTAAATTATAAACTTTTTAATGCAATATTTATTTTTGTGCTCTTTAATTTCATGCTCTTTATTTTTATTATAATTTAATTTCCACACTTTAATTATTACTTTTTATTTTATTGTAAGTAGATGCTAAGATCTAACTAGTAGATCTTAGTACCAAGTTTAAATTTCTATACCTTTTAATTTTTATTTTTTATTTTTTCACTTCACTTTTAATCTTAAAACTCTTCTCTTTTCTTTTTCTTTTATAAAATCAAAAATTTCAAATCTAAAAATACTACCTTTTCGATGGATTCGACCTGACTTACTGCTATCTATGAATTTTTAATTATTTTAAGAAGTCAAATTAAACTAATAAACATGGTGTCTTAATAACAACATCGCATTCTATCAAGTTTTTGGCACCATTATCGGAGATTATTTTTTATTTTAATTTTTTTAATTTATTTTAAATAAATCAAAAATAATTTTGGCAAATGCATCAAATTTTTGGCGCCATTGTCGGGGAAGGAATAGATGCTTTTTTCTTTGATTTTTTTGTAAATTAATTATAAATATTTTTTTTAAATATTGCTTACTAATATTTTATTTATTTATTTTGTAGGAAAGAAAAGAAAAAAAAAAGGGAAAAGGAAGAAAGCATCTAATCTTGGTGAGATCAATCCTAACTCTAGTCCTCTTTTTCTTTTTATTTATTTATTTATTTTATTTTTTAATTAATTTAAAAAAATATTCATTTAAACCTAATTAAAAGTCTCATGATAAGATTAGAAATCCTAACTATTTAGAGAATGCATCATATTAGTTTTATTTTTTTTTGATGATTGCTGGAGGCAAGGTAAGCCTTTCAAAATTCAATTAGTTGCATCCATCTAGTTTAAATTGCATAGAATCCTTTGATTGAATTTTTATTTTTTATGCATATTCATATTAAACCAAATTAAGGGCATAACCCAATTAAACAAGATAAGATGAGAATTTGATCACCCTTCCTTGGCCCACAAATAATCAACCAGCATTCTGCATTGACCTAAGCTTTTAATTTTAAAATCAATTAGACATCAGTCATAGGAACTCGAGCTCAATAGGACAAGAAACCATAAGAGTTGAACCAGGTTAGGGTTAGTCAATTTGACTGATGTCTAAAAAAATGATTCAGGGATGACTGGGCCCAAAGGAAGATAGTTTCTAATTGGTTTCGTTCACTTACGTGGCCAAGCATAATTGGTATCTAAGGCAAGCAATGTGGGGACTCCCACCGACCTTACACTTACCTGGCCAGTTGATTAGCTAATCCTAAATTTGGAGGGCTCGAAGATGACCTTAATAGTTACGAGCTGTCTAGATCTAGGATAATCATGTCAGGATTGATTGATCAACTTGATTGCTAACCAACATCAAACCTAATTAAACCTATTTCTTCTCTCTCTTCTTAGTTCTAGGACTCCTTAGGACCTCTTCTTTAGAACTTTTCTTTCTTTCTTCTCCTTTCTCCTCTAAAAATAAAATAAAATAAAACAAAATAAAAATTAAATTAAACTAACTAAAAAAATATTAAAAATGATAATTAAATTAAATTAAATTAAATCAAATTAATAAATAAAATAATTAAAAAAATATTTTTTAATTTAATAAAATAATAAAAAAAATTATTTTTGTTTTGAACCACACGTTAGGATTGCACTAGTGCATGCATGGTAGAAAATTGCTTTACCTGATCTAGTTGAACCCAACCATAAAATTAAAAGGCTAAATTGTATTAAACCTGATAACCAAATGGCTGAAAATTTTAGAGAACCACCTAAGCAGATGAAGGAATACTTTATTCCTTCTACCTATAACCCATCGACTTATATCCAATTATCTAAAATTCATGCTACCCACTATGAGATCAAGCCAATTACAATCCAGATGCTTCCATCTTTTTATGGGAACACCAATGAAGATTCTTATAAATATCTGGATGAATTTTTAGAAATCTGCTCTACGATGAGAATTCAAAATTTAACTAATGATGCCCCTAGACTAATTTTATTTTTCTTATCATTAAACAACAAAGCCAAGTACTCGCTTGGGACAATAGGGAGACCAATTAAAACTTGGGCTGACTTGCAAAGTGAATTTCTTAAAAAATTTTATCCCATAGGCCGAACCAATACTATGAGGCGAGCTATCACTGAATTTGCTCAGCTTTCAGGGGAACAGATTCATGAGTCATGGGAGAGACTTAAGGAACTTCTTAGAAAATACCCACACCATGGTCTATCTAAGTGGCAAATAGTTCAAGCTTTCTATGAGGGTTTAGGAGACCAATATAAACAGATGGTAGATGCATCCTATGGAGGTGCATTCATGAACAAGAGAGAGGATGAAGTCTATACCTTATTTAAAATTCTGAGTGAAAACTCAATTAACCATGCTTCGTTATCTTTCTACCAAACCTGAGCAAGGATCCATGAATTTAAACATCTAGAATCTAGTCCTAAGACTACTTCAAATTTGATAAATAAAGTGGACTTTCTTGCTCAAAAATTAGATCAAGTCCTAACCCTAGGTCAACAATCTCCTACATAATTCACATCATCTTTTAATTATCAGAAGATTTGTTCAATCTGTGCTAGCCCAACCTAGCATGTGAGTGAATATCCTATGACTGCACAGTTTTCACCTTTTATCCAAGAACAAGTTCAAGCTGCTAAAGAATACTCCAAGTCAATTAATGATCCATTTTTAAATTTATATAACTCTGGCTGGAGAAACCATCCTAATTTTTCTTGGAAATCACAACAGACTCAGGCTCAGATCCAAACTCCATCAGTGCAAAATTATCATAATAGACCTCAATACCAGAACTATGCTTATAACAGAGGTTAGCCTAGTAAACCTTTTCAGCCACCACATCATAATCAGTCCTCATACCCACCTCCTCAACAGACCAATCTAGCTGATGATAGATTTAACCAACTTCAATAATTGAATCTGAATCAACAACAATCGATCTTAACTCAACAATAATCTATCGCCAAGATAGAAATTCAAATAAGATAATTAGTTGAGTCTAACACGAGGAGAGAACAAGATCAACTATCGAGCCTACCAATTTCAAACAATCCATCTATTATCCACCAACCACCTGGATCAAGTTATCAATTTAATGTCTCACTTAAGAATCCTCAATCTGAGAATACCAAAGTAATTTTTGAACTTAAAAGCTATAGGATTCTTATGGATCCATACCAAGATCAGGTGAAAGAGGCTAGTACTGATGCTAGCAAAAATAAAAATTTAGAGGAACAGATTAGTACTAAGACTAACCACATAGAAGAACCCGAGCCAAGAATTAGTACTGATGCTAGTTTCAATTTAAATGAGATAGATATAGAAAAAAAAAGAATAGATGATTTACCTAAAACTTATAAACCTAAAAGCCTATTCCCTTCAACCCTAGAAGCTAGTTCTTCTTACAAAAATCAAGAGACATGTAATGAAGAGTCAACGGAGTTGTTTAAGAAAGATCACACTAATTTACCTCCAAAATTAAAATCATCTTTTGTCACCATTCCAACACCCATTGAATCAAACTTAACTCCTAATACAAAAACTCCATTCATGAGCATTTTAGAAAACAAATAGGAAAAATTCTTAATAAACATGGGTCTGAGAATGGGATCATAAATTATGTCCCTAAAATTAATAATGAATATATCAATAATGGAATTATAAATCAACTTTCTAAGATTGGCAATGCAAAACTATTAGAATTTGTCAACCCAATATTCGACATAGGATAGTAAGCTGCATTGTGTCTGGCTGAAGATGGTAAACTTAGCGCTTGTTGGGAGACAACCTAATATTTAGTTTTCTTTAATTTAACTTATCTTTTTAGTTGACTTTTTTTAGAACAATTTGAATAAGTTGGACGAAGAGCTTAAATTTTTAAAGGCCTGTGCTGGACCAAAAATATACTGAGTTAGGTGTATTCTTCCATGTTCTTTATTACACCCTTTATTTTTTCTTCTCCATTGAGGACAATGTTGACTAAGTTGGAGGGGAGAAAAAAACTAAAATTTTAAAATTTTAAGTCCTCGAACAAGTTAGTATTTAGTATTTAGATACCTAATTATGCTTAAGAATCGAATTAAACTAAGCATTTCTAAAAGAAAATTGATACACAGATTAGAGAATCTATGAGATATTGAAGAATCAAGTATTAAAAAAATTCTATAAAAAATTAAGTCTAAAACATAAAAAGTTTTTTCTTGAGCATTTTTTATTTTTTCTACTAGCATCAAAGAAAAGTCTACCTTTTATGGGCTTATGTAGGATAATTATACATTTTTTTCATATAAAAAAAAATTTAATAAAATAGTTTTCAAGTACATCTCACAGAGTAACCAGGCCTCTTTGCCTAAGCAAGCATTGAGTTTCGCATCAAAAGGTGGAAAGGACAAAGAAGCTTATTGTAAAGCTAGTCTTAACTCGTAGCCTATTTGATTCGAGCTAGTAAGCCCAAGGGGTATTCTATACCTAGTGCCCTAAAGTCAACTGGTTTGCAAGTCATTGATCCAACACTCGCTACATGGATCAAATAGAAAGCTTAAGGGATTAAGACACTCCATAGTGGTACAATATTAAAAAAAATAAAAAATAAAAGATAAAAAATATTGGTTTTTCATCGAGTAATCGGGTCCCATTGCCTATGTAAGCAATGATATTTACATCAAAAAGTGGGCAATGTGAAAATAAAAATCAATAAATGTAGGGCGGAAGTAGCAATACACTTGTCTATTTGAAAGTTTAGACAAATCAAAGATAAAGGTAGGATAATTTAGAAAAAATTCAAAAAAATTTAATGTTCTTTGCTTAATTTTTCTATGAATAAGTATTAATATTCCAATGATATATCTCACTTAAGTTCTACTAAATATCAATGATCATTTTAAAAATTGCTTAGGTAAAATTCAAAACTCTAAAGTTAAAAGGTATTTAAAACTAAATTCTTTCTTTACTCGAGGATGAGCAAAGCTTAAGTTGGGGGGTGTGATAAGTACCATAAATTTACCTATAAAAGCATCAATTTATCAATTAATTTATGCTTATTTTTAAGAATTAATAATTAATTGATACATATTTTTAAGAAATTCATATTTTTATTAATTAAAAAATTAATTAAAAAATAATAAAAATAAAAAATAAAATTTTAATATCAGTGAAAAGAGCTTTTTTTTATCACAATGAAATAAGTTTCGAGCAAAATGGAGCTAAAATGAAAAAGATATGAATTTTTAAAGAAATAAAATTAAATAAAAAATTAAATAAAAAATAATATACGGCTCAGTCGGCTCAAGCCGCCATGCTGCAGCAATTGATGCATCAAAATGCATCGAGCCAAGCCAACCAAGCCGGCGCGCCAAGCCAGCCACGCTAGCCGACTCAAGCCCAGAAGCCACCCGCCAGTCTACAGCATAGTGTGAACCGCCAGCTTAGCAAAAATGAGTGAATCAAAGCTTGCCACATGGTGGACCTAGATCCTTAAAGGGTTTATAGAAAATCCATCATGGCTCACAAGGCAATCTGGTCTTTTCACTTGGTGACCGGAGCACTGATTGGCTATGGTGTGCGGTGCGACCGTTCCACGCGGTCCATGAGAACAGTAAATGCATGATCGTGTAGTGGTAGTTGCTTGCGGTCAAGATCGAATGGTCAAAATGTACTCTAACTTTGATTTGATTTCTGACTTCACCCGGATCACCATCGAACAGCAGCGCTTGATTCCAGCTTCGATCCGACAGTCCAAAAAGCTTCCGACGGCGATCAGACTCTCAAGTGCATGATCAATGGCCTAATTTTCTCCATCAAGCATGATCCAATGATCAAAATTTAATCCAACTTGATCTGAGCCATTACACATCTAGTTTTTGTATTTTTGGAAGCATCGGATCACCATCTGACAGTCAGAATTAAAAGAACTCAATAGAATTTGTTCAAGGGCTATTTTAATCCAAATTTCACTTGGATTTCTTCCTATTTTCATGATTAAAATGGCCCTTAGTCCCACATTGCCCAGAAGAAAATCCTCCAGCCCTCCAACATCTATTTAAGGACCCCAGGCCTTCAAAACAAACATCTCAAATTAAGATGAAGCTTTGGTATAGGATGAAGCCAGGCTATGCGTTAATGGCTGCTTCAAAGCAACAAGTGTCGAGAAGAAGAGCTAGGCTTCTACACCATCCTTCCACCAATGCCGATCCAAGATCAGAGATCAGCCTATTTTATTTTTTTTTTATTTTATATATTTAAATTATAAACTTTTTAATGTAATATTTATTTTCATGCTCTTTATTTTTATTGCAATTCAATTTCTACACTTTAATTATTGCTTTTTATTTTATTGCAAGTAGATGCTAAGATCTAACTAGTAGATCTTAGTACCAAGTTTAAATTCCTGCATCTTTTAATTTTCATTTTTTATTTTCCGACTTCACTTTTAATCCCAAAACTCTTCTCTTTTTTTTTTTCTTTTGTAAAATAAAAGATTTCAAATCTAAAAATACTACCTTCCCTATGGATTCGACCCAACTCACTGCTATCTATGAATTTTTAATTATTTTAAGAAGTCGGATTAAACTGATAAACACGGTGTCTTAATGACAACATCGCATTCCTATCAGGAAGCTTAGTCATTTTGCCATGAAGACATAATTCATAAATTGGATATGATCCAAAAGTCAACAAACTCAATAGCCTAATTTTCTCCGATTTGTTAACCCTATCTTCTGCTATATGATCCAGCCTTAGGTGCCATAGATACCTATCATTTGGACTATCCCTGAGTCATTTTAATCTTATGGCATTCACTTTTTGCTCGATATTAAAGATAGATACGTCAATATGTAACAGGTAGAGATCGTTAATAAAATAACCACTTGCAATTTTATTTCTTTCATAAAGAATGTTATAATGGTCCTTAAGAAAACTAATTACATAGCCTTCTTGTGCTAAACATGAAATGAAAATCAAATTCCTACTTATAGCAAGCACATAATAACAATCTTTAAGTACTAAATCTAAGCCAGATGGTAGTCGAAGAGGGTAGGTTCCCACGACCACAATAGTAATCCTTGCTCCATTTTCAATGCATAGGATCATCTCACCATCCCTTAACCTCCAGCAATCCTCAAGATCCTGCATGGAAGTGCACAAATGAGCACAAGAACCAGAGTCAAGCACCCAACTGGATGCAGAAGAAATCATAAGGTTAGATTCAGTAATGAGCATACCTCCAGAAGGACATGTCTCCTTCTTATTCTTTAGGATGGCCAGATATGTAGAATAATTATACTTCCAATGGCCATCAATATTATAATGAAAATACTTTTCTTTATCTGCGGCCTTCTTCTTCATCTCTGTCTTTCTTTTCTTTCCACCTTCCACCTTCTACCTTTTTACAGACTTCTTCTTCTTTCCAAAAGATTTTCTCTTAGAAGAAGTTCATTCCATAGCAAGTACTGAGCCTTTAGAACCTTTCATAGAAAGCTCAGCAGAGACCAGCATATTCATAAGCTCGGCCAAAGTATTTTGAAGTTTATGCATATGGTAGTTCATGATGAAGTGCCTATATGCATCAGTCAAAGATTGCAGAATTATATCATTCGAGAGATCCCGATCTAACTTCACTCCAAGCTTCTTAAGCTTTTTCAAGTCCTTGATCATCATCAGACAATGATCTTGGACTGACTGTCCATCATGCATTTTAGCCTTAAACAGTCATTTAGTGATCTGATATTTGGCTGCACGAGTCTATTCATCAAACAACTCTTGTAGGTGAGCCAACATATGGTGGGCAGTCTTGATATCTTCATGTTGGTGCTAAAGCTCATCAGACATCGAGTCCAATATGTAGTATCTGACCTTATTATCTTCATCCGTTCGTTTATCAAGAGACACTCTTTATTCAACGGACGAACAAGCTAGTAAGGTGGGGAGATCTTGGTCTAATACATGAGTCAACTTCTCGAAATCTAAAATAATTTTAAAGTTTTGAAGTCAATCTTTGTAATTAGATTCAGTCAGTCTATGGGTGTCCAAGATACGGGCTAGCAGATTGGACACGGACATTTTTCTTTTTCCTATAGAGAGTCAAAGTTTCTAGTTAAATTTTGTAATTAAGACTTGACCAATTTCTTTAGAAATTTAATTTTAAATAAATTAGCTCCTACTATTTTCTTGGATTCCTACACCCTCGCTGTAGAGATGCAAAAATCTCCATGATTACTGATTTCTAGTGGATGGTGCAGTCCCACCAACTGACTCATCACCTCACCTAACAATAATTGGTGATGGATTAGCCAATGAGTGAACAACTCTTGTCCAATAATTCTTTAATCATGGTGCACCCAGACTTGGTCTCTAATTCATGAATCTCACCATGCCCGAAATATTGATCCACTCCTTAGCTAAGTTAGACCCACCATTTGTATAGATTGGATTTCTAATTGGGTCTGTCACCATATCCAAAATATTGAGCCCAATCCATCCTCCAGCCCATAGTATTCAATACCTAATAGACATGGTTGCATCTTACTGGTGCAATTGAACCATTATGATCAGTCAAGAACAATCAACCCCAGGAAGGGCCCATACATCTACAATGGTGGAAGATCTTAGACTTAATCTTTTCTTAGGAATATTTGATTTAGGTCTCTTTAAACTTGACTTGACATAGCCATAACCATTATGACTAACCTAGTGGCATAGGTTAGCTTGGATTGTTAGCCACCTTAGATCAAGACTGGGTTGATAAATATGATCAGGTAAGTGAGATCGGTGGAAGGGATATGTCATTAAATCGACAAGAACACATTCAAGTCGAGTAGCTTTCAATTAAAAATCAGTCAGTCGTATCTGCCAAACTTACCTTAGACACCAAATTATTGAGTGAGAACCAATCGGGTTAGCCTATAATCCAGACTCTAACCATGGAGCCTAATTAGGTCTTAACTTGATCAATCACTCATGTGACTCAACCTTGACCCATACCTAATCCTATTAGACTGATCAATTAAAGTACTCTTGATCCCACCTAACCAACTCTTAATTCGGTTTGTCAACCACTAGACCTAATTGAGCTACCCAAGTCCGAATCCAATTTTATGAATATATCTTAGATCTGAAAATTCTCAATTTTAGACCTAATATATTTCATAATCTTAATTCTCAATTAAGTTTAGGATTCATAAACAAAACATGTATATAAAATCCCAGGATTTCAGGATCTCGGGTTTTGTAGAAAATAAGTTTTTGATTTTTGATTAAGGATGAATGCGCAACACCCCTACACACCATAAGAACACCCCATCGAATGAAAGGAGAGGGCCTTTAAACCCTACTTCATTCTTATGATCGGATGGCTAAGAAAAATATTTTAATAAAAAACATGATAAATCTATAAAACTAGTTATATCTACATCATATATCACATATATAAAAATTGATCTAACTAAAAAATATATTTTGCATGCATCTCATGCATCATATCATGCATGTTTTCATATCTAAATTATCTTATAAACATTTAAAAAATAAGATTTAAATTTAATTATATTAAATTAAAATTTATTCTAGATAATTTTGTAGAACTATTCTACAACTAGTCTAAACATGCATTTATCATATCTCATGTGAATAAATTAAATAAATTTATTTTCTATTTTTTAGATTTAATTATAATATTTATAATATTAAAAAATAATAAATAAATAGATTTAAAAAATTATAATTAATTAAATTAAAATTATGATTATGCTAGACTATACATAGAATAATTCTATTCCTAGTCTAGTCATGCATCTCATACATCTTAGATCTAGATTATTTAATTTTTAATTTTTTAATTTTAAATCTAATCACATCCAATGTGACATCTAAAATCATCTAATTATCATATCAAAAAAAATAAAAATTAGATCTAATGAATTATGGAACCTGGCTCTAATACCAGTTGAAGGAAAAAATCTATTTTTCAGATCAGGTTCGTTCAGATCTGATTGGGTTAGAAGGGATATTTCAAAAAAAAAATTCTCTAAGATCCTAATCAAATTTGAGACTCCTCAAATCTGATCTTATTAATCTAATAATTAAAATAAAATTAAAAATTTAATTTAATTTAATTATACCTTTATTTTGGATAATCCAATTATCCTATGATGATTCCGATGTATGCCTGAGATTCTGGATGTAGCCATGCAAGTACCTAGCCTCTACCTATATCCACTTGGGCAAGATCTGAACATCTTCTCCTACTTAATCAATTCTTCAAAAATTAGATCTAGATCTGATCTTGAAAGTCTTCAAAATTGCTTTTGAAGAACAATCATTGTCTATTGCAGCAATGTTGACTTATTCCTTTCCTAGCGCCTTTCACTTGCTTGGATCGCATCTTGTTCGTGCCCAAAAGCCCTTGGACATGGAGAGGAGAGAGAGGACTAGAGGGTGCCATGGAGAAGGAGGGAGAGGGGCTTTGTGGCATGGGCTAAAGGCTAAAGAATTAAATTCTAGGTGCAGACAGGGTTTATATAGACCTTGCTGTGCCACGTAGTGCCACATCATCCTGACCAATCATGGCCCTTTGTGCAATCAGATCTAAATCTGATTGGTGGGATGACTTAATCTGATCCAATTAGATGGGAGACCCTCAAAATTCTCCTAAGGTGGTGCCAAGACTGGGTCAAATAAGACTTCTTCATGCCATAATTTAATCTCCTGAAGCAACCTAGAGTCCCATCTGTATGGGACTCCATCTTTTATCCTCATGGGGCACACGCCTCCCTTGGCATGCACCCCCTTCTTATCTTCTTTTTAGTAGGGGCCAGTCCTCAGGTACTCTCCTATGGGTGCATGACACCTGGACAAATGTCTAAGTATCCAGGATCAACATTTGACCAATGTTGGAAAATAAGATTTAGCAGGTGATCGAAAATGGCAGGTGTTGTCTCAAATTTATCTCATAAATTAAGACAATCCTTTTTTAATCTAGACAAGCTCCAGTCAGACCAAGTAATGATTCCTGAGTGAGTCCAAACACATTTGGCTCAGTCAAGACAAGCTTTAATGATTATTAAAGGAGAACATTATGCTCAATCGTGCGCTAGCATGATTTTCTTGAACCTAATTGAATCTTATTCAAATCAATTGAACTGGGTTAATCTCATTGATGATATCCAGATCTAAACCCTTATTTGTGTGACCTAATTAGGTTCAGTTCTATATGGTAATGAGATATGTCAAGATCTTTATCATCGACATCATCGAAACACCTTTCGATGGATCAAAACTTTTTTGATTTAGACAACTAGTATGATCAATAATCCAAATCATTCTAATTGCTTCAAAAATTTGCTAGTGACACCTAACAGCATATAGTGGTAACCCATCAGAACTAAAAGTGAACCTCTCGGTGCAGTTACCTGTGTGATTAAGTTCCTCTATCATGAGCCCTGATCAGATTAGGATTAAGGTGATCTCATCAAAACCTAATTTTTATCATATGAATTAATCATTTGATTTAAGTCCAATGTGAAAATCCTAATAGAAACTTTTCAGATGGTGAATCTTGAATTTTGTGGGTCAGGTTCGTTCAGATCTGATTGGATCGAGAGGTATATTTCAAAAATCACCTCTTAGATCCTAATCAGATCTGACACTTTTTAGATCTAATTTTATGATCTGATAAATAAAAAAATTAATTAAATTAAATCTAATTAATTTTACCTTGATTTTGGGTAATCTGATTACCCATTGATGATCCTACTGAAGCCCTGAGGTTCTGGATCTAGCCACGCAAGCGTCTGGCCTCTATCGGTATCCACTCCGACTGGATCTGGAGATCTTCTCCTTCTCTTTTTTTTTTTCTAAAAATTAAATCTAGATCTAATTTGGAGGATCTTCAAAACTTCTTCTGAAGATCACCCATCGTCTCTACAGCAATGCTGCCTTCTTCCTTTTTTGTCAGCCTTTTCTTGCCTAACTCACACTAATCTAAAGGCCCAACTTCCTTAGGTGTGGAGAGGAGAGAGAGGGCTAGATGATGGTGTGGAGAAGGGAGAGGGGCAGCCTTGGGGCATGGCTAAGAGGAGGAGAGCTTAGAAGTGGGCGCAGATAGGGTCTATTTATAGAATCTGCTACGCCATGCAGTGCTGCATCACCTCGGCCAATCATGTTGCTTCATGCAATCAGATCTAAATTTGATTGATGGGATGACATCACCTAATCCAATCAGATAAGAAACCCATAGGTTCATTCTTACATGGTGCCTAAGACTGGTCAAAGTAGATACCCAAGGGCCACCTAAGTAGAAACCAAGAAGCTGAAGGGGAAATCCTGATTTCCCTGACCAGGTTCGTTCAGATCTGATCAGATCAAGAGATATATTTAAAAATTTTTTCTCTTAGATCTGTATCAGATCAGGGATGCTTCAGATCTGATTCTTATTTATTTAATAAAAATTAAATGAAAAGGATAAATTAAATCACATTCAATTTACCTGAATAGGGTAATCCTATTACCCTGTTGATGATCCTGTTTGCAGCGGAAGGTTCTGGATCAAGCCACGCAAGCGCCTGGCCTCTACCGGTATCCACTCGGGCTGGATCTGGAGATCCTCTTCTTCTCTATCACGCCTCCAAAAATCAGATCTGGATCTGATCTGGAGGATCTTCAAAACTCCTTTTGAAGATCTGCAGTCGTTCTTCGCAGCAGCGCAGCCTTCTTGCTTTTTGATCTCCTTTTTCTTGATCTAAATCGCACCAAATCCAAATCCAAAACACTTTTGGACGTGGAGAGCAAGGGGGGAGATGAGAGTATGGCGTGGAGAAAGGGAGAGAGGCAGCCTTGGGGCGTGGGAAGATTGCTTCTTGATTATTTCTTGATTATTTTTCACTTGGGCGCTGGGTCTCTTATATAGACTAAGCGTGATCCAAGTCATCTTCCTCCCAACCAATCACAACCCTTTGTGAAATCAGATCTAAATCTGATTGGTGGGATTAGAGTCCCCTGGATTCCTACTTGGAGAGTGCCTTGGACCAGTCAAACTGGATTCTTAGAAGAACTCTCATTGGAATCCTAAAGGGAGATGGAGTCCTTGTCCCACAAGGACTCCATGTCGCCTCTTACTGGGCTCACGCCTCCCTTGGCGTGTGCCCATCTCCTTGCCAGGTTCTGGCAGGGGGACAAGCCCCCACCAGCTCTCCAATAGGTGCATGACATGTGGTCAAAAGTCAAAGGGTCAATGGTCAACGTTTGACCAGTCAAACGTAGACTTTTGACCAAAGTCAAAGAACAAGAAATGGCAGGTGACCAAAAATGGCAGGTAATGTCTTACAAATAAGACAACCTATTCTGACTTGGACAACCTCTAGTCAGACCATATGAAGGCCTCTGATTGAGCACAAACTCCTTTGGCTCAGTCAGGACAACTTATTTATGATAGTAAAAGAAGAACGTTAGGTTCAATCGAGTGCTAGCACGATTTCCTTGAACCTAATTGAATCTCATTCAGATCAATTGAACTAGATTAGTTCAATTGATGATCACCAGATTCAAACCCTTGTTTGTGTGACCCAGTTAGGTTCAGTTCTGTATGGTAATGGGATATGTCATGATCTCTATCATCGACATCATCGAAACTCCTTTCGATGGATCAGAACTTCTTCTGATTCGAGACAAGCTAGAATGATCGATCATCTAAATCATTCTAATTGCTCCCAAAATCCACCAGTGACACCTAGCAGCATATGGATGGCAACCCATCAGAAGCTAAAAGTGAACCTCTTGGTGCAGTTACCAATGTGATTAAGTTCCTCTATCTTGAGCCCTGATCAGATTAGGGATTAAGGTGATCTCGTCAAAACCTAATTTCCATCACATGAATTAATCATTTGATTCAAGTCCAATGTGAAAATCTAAATAGAAACTCTTTCTATTATTTCACTCTGCCATGGCCATGGGCTTATGGACTTGATTCTCATGATCATCATAGGGCTGCTCCTCTATCTACCGAGGTAGATAGATCTCCTATTGGATGCAATCCAATTCCTACAATGAACATGCTATAGCCAACATACACCTCAGGGTTCCATATGGCTAGGAGACCGAGTTATGGTGTAGTCAAACTATAACACCCTCAAGGTGAACTATCGATGCACCTCAGGTCAAAGAACCAGACACACACCACTGCAGCATCGAGTCAGTCATTGACGAGAAGGTAGACTTCCTAATGACTGCTCGAGGTGGTCACGCTCAGTGCCCTCGTTCTCTAACGAGTACCTGTACTCTCGCTCTGGTGTCTCCACACCATAGACTCAAGACTCATCTATCCTAAAGAGAAGCGATCGTACACCAACCTTCCGGATCAATCACCATCCTCGTGATGATCCTATGGTCGGGAAGCATTTTATGAGTTAATAATGAAAATTCATGTCTTAAATTTTCAACTCTTGAAAATATGAAATTATCATTACCATTAACTCAAAGGATGTATCACAGACACTTTAAATACACACTGTGATAGAAAATAATCCATTTTATTAATTTATAGTCAAAATTATAATTTTGCCCTTAGAAGTGTATTACAAGTGTCAGCCAATTCTGGCTTCTAGGGCACATATATCTAACAAATCTCCCACTTGACCTAAAGCCAATTGGCTACAATCTAAGTCCCATCTTCTCAAGGTGGGCTTCGATCTTCTGCTGGCTCAATGGCTTTGTAAGTGGTCTGCTGCATTATCTGTGGAGTTGACTCTCTTGACCTCGACGTAACCTTTCTCAAGGTAATCATGGATGAGGTGGTATCGCCGCTCAATGTGCTTGGATTTTTGGTGAGACCTCGGCTCCTTAGCAAGGGCTATGGCGCCATTGTTGTCGCAGTATAGAGGAATGGCATCTGATGGCATTACTCCAATTTCTGCAGCAAACTTCTTGTACCAGAATGCTTCTTTGCAGCCTCCAATGTAGCTATATATTCTGCTTCCATGGTGGAATCTGCTATCACAGTTTGCTTGGAACTCTTCCAGCTGACAGCTCCACCATTGCACACAAACAGACTTCCAGATGTCGACTTTCGATCATCTATATCGGACATGAAATCCGAGTCTGTATATCCCTGGACCAGGAGTTCTCCGTTACCAAAGACCAACATCATATCCTTAGTTCTTCTCAAGTACTTAAGGATACATTTCACAGAAGTCCAGTGTTCTTCACCTGGATTTGACTGATATCTGCTTGTGACACTCACAGCATGGGCTATATCAGGTCGTGTACATAGCATGGCATACATGAGGCTCCCTATTGCAGAAGCATAAGGGATCTTGCTCATGCATTCTATCTCCTCAGGTGTGCTGGGGCACATCTTCTTGGAAAGATGAATACCATGTCTGAAGGGTATTAATCCCCTCTTAGAGTTTTCCATACTAAACCTCTTTAGTACTTCCTCTATGTACATCTTCTGTGAAAGTCCTAGCATCCTATTCGGTCTATCCCTATAGACCTTAATTCCTAGAATAAAGGATGCCTTCACCTAGGTCTTTCATGGAGAATTCCTTAGACAACCACACCTTGACTTGATGTCAACATGGGAATATCATTCCCAATAAGGAGGATGTCATCCACGTACAATACGAGGAAGACAACAGCGCTCCCACTGACCCTTTTGAAAACACATGGTTCCTCTTCTTTTTGATGAAACCAAACTTTTTGATCACATCATTGAAATGAGTGTTCCAGCTCCGAGATGCTTGCTTAAGTCCATATATGGACCTTTGCAGCTTGCAAATATTGTGATCAGTATCACTGGATGTGAAACCTAGCGGCTGTTCCATATAGATATCTTCCTCAAGATATCCATTTAAGAATGCCATTTTCACGTCCATTTGCCATATTTCATAATCGAAATAGGCTGCAATAGCAAGCAATGTGCGGATGGATTTTAGCATAGCTACCGGACAAAAAAGGTATCCTGATAGTCAATGCCTTCACGTTGACTATAACCTTTTGCCACTAGTCTAGCCTTGAATGTCTCTACATTTCCATCTGCACCAATCTTTCTCTTGAAGATCCATTTACACCCAATAGGTACTATACCTTCTGGTGGATCTACCAAGGTCCAGACTTGGTTTGAGTGCATCGAGTCAATTTCTGACCTTCATTGCCTCTAACCATTTCTCGGAGTCGATATCTGATATCGCCTCGTTCATAAGGTTTTGGGATCATCACCATGAGCACCCATTACCTATGAGGAACATTTCCTCTACATCCTCTGAAATAATACCTAAGTATCTTTCAGGGGGACGGGAAAACTCTACTTCCGATCTACGAGGTGGAGGAGGTAGTGTTCTTAGGTTGGCTCAACCTGATTTGGTTCCATTGGTCCTTAGCTCTTTTGCTTGTGAGACTTTCTCATCAAGCTTAATCTGCCTTCCAATGCCACTATCTTGAATAAACTATTTTTCAAGAAAGATGGCATGTCGACTCACAATCACATTATGGTCTTCTGGAATGTAGAAATAAGTATCCTAATGACTCTTTTAGGATATCCTATGAATCGAGCTCTAAAGGACCTAAACTCTAATTTGTCCGCTTGTTGTCTCTTTTGACATAAGTCGGACAACCCCAAATTCTGAGATGACTCAAGACTTGGTTTCTTACCGTGCCATATCTCATACGGGTATGGTAGGAATGGTTTTAGAGGGAACCCTATTCAAGTAATAGATTGAAGTTATAATGACTATGTCCCCAAAGAAATCAGGGAAGGTCTGTGAAAGCTCATCATGGATTCGAACCATATCTAATAGGATCCGATTTCTCCATTCTGAAACCCCGTTGAGTTGAGGTGTTCCTGGTGGAGTCCATTGAGAGACTATGCCATTTTCCTTAAGATAGTCTAGGAATTTCTGGTTAACGTATTCACCTTCCTCGATCTGATCGAAGAACCTTAATGGGTTTTTCTAGTTTGCTTTTCTACTTCGAATGTCTAAATTCTTTGAACTTTTTCAAAAGCTTCAGACTTGTGTCTCATAAGATACACATACCCATACCTAGACAGATCATCGATAAAGGTAATGAAGTAGACATAAGTTGCCTCTAGCCGGCACATCAAATGGGCCGCACACATCTGTATGTACTAAGGGCAAGTAGATCTGTGGCCCTCTCCCCATGTCCAACAAAAGGGAGTTTAGTTCATTTTTGCCATGAAGGCATGATTCACAAGTTGGATATGACTCGGAAGTCAACGGACTCAATAGCCCATTTTTCTCCAATTTGTTAATCCTATCTTTTGCTATATGACCTAATCTAAGGTGCATAGATATCTTATCGTTTGGACTATCCCTAGGTCGTATGGCATTCATATTTTGCTCGATAGTTAAGAATAGGTAACATCAATATGTAAGCTGATAGAGACCATTTAATAAGGAAACCACTTACAATTTTATTTCTTTCATAAAGAATATTATAATGGTCCTTAAAGAAAGGTAATTACATAACCTTCTTGTGCTAAAGCATGAAATAGAAATTAAATTCCTGCTGCTACAGGCACATAAATAATAGTCTTTAAGAACTAAGTCTAAACCAGATGGTAATCGAAGAGGGTAGGTTCCCACGGCTACTAGCAGCAACTCTTGCTCCATTACCGATGCACGTAGGATCATTTCTCCATCCCTCAGCCTCCTGCTATCCTCAAGACCCTGCATAGAAGTGCACAAGGTGAGCACTAGAACCAGAGTCAAGCACCCAACTTGGATGTAGAAGAAACCGTAAGGTTAGACTCAATAATGAGCATACCTCCAGAAGGACCTTCCTTCTTGTTCTTCAGGGTGGCCAGGTAAGTAGGGCAGTTCCGCTTCCAATGGCCGTCGCTGTTGCAATGGAAAACACTTTCCTTTGCCAACGACCTTCTTCTTCGGTTCTGCCTTCTTCTTCTTTGATCCTTCCACCTTTTGCTTTTTCACAAACTTCTTCTTTCCATAAGACTTTCTTTTGGAAGAAGTCTGTTCCATAGCAAGAACTGAGCCTTTAGAACCTTTCATAGAAAGCTCAGCGGTAACCAGCATATTCATAACTCGGCCAAGGAATTCTGAAGTTTATGCATGTGGTAATTCATGATGAATTGCCCATATGCATCAGTCAAGGATTGCAGAATAATATCATTCTGCAGTCCAAG